>QLTV01003097.1:2121637-2144186 GCA_003457575.1 Thermophis baileyi
CTGTTCTCCAATTACCCTGTGTTCCTTCTGCTTATTAGTGGCTGGCACCAAAAGAGGTGTTCCCCACATAGCCTCGTCTCCCCCAGGTTCTCAGCACAGAGAGTACTCCTGTTCTGCTTCCTTGCCAAGGCCTACGAAGGAACCCAAATGGTCAGCCTTTCCTTGGCATATAAAAGCCACCCTGCATCACAGCACTTTTAAGGTTGCTATGTGGAAGAGCCAAAAGGCAAGCAAAACGAGTTTTAATATAGTTTCTACAGGTAGTCCTCGACTTACGACCACAATTGAGCCCAAAATGTCTGTTGTTAAGTGAGACATTTGTTAAGTGAGCTTTGTCCTATTCTACTACCTTTCTTGCCACAGTTGTTAAGTGAATTGCTGCAGTTGTTACGTTAGTAACACGGTTGTTAGATGAATCTGACTTTCCCATTGACTTTGCTTGTCAGAAGGTGACCAAAGGTGATAACATGTTCCCAGGATGCTGTGGCCGTCATAAATATGAATCAGTTGCCAACGGTCTGAATTTTGATCATGTGACTATAGGGATGCTGCAACAGTCATAAGTCACTTTTTTCAATGCCGTTGTAACTTTGAACGGTCACTAAATGAACTGTTTTAAGCCGCGGACTACCTGTATAAGATTTCTCTGGAGGATACAGTGAGAGTCCATTGCAACATGCCTCTTGTCCCAGCTTTTATAGCTTTCCTTTCATATGTACTGTAGGCATAGAAACTGTTAAGGAATTGTGCAGAGTAACCTCTGGGCCCTGAGGCTTGCACAGTGAACCGTAATGTTGCAGTAGATATGAGTAATGATGCAGTCAAGACACAGATATGTTAAAGTGTATAAAAGTAGTTTACTGAAAGAAATAGCACAGTCCAAATAACAGTCCGAATCATACACGTTCAATCAGTCAGTATGCAGAAGTACAGTAGTCTTCTTACCAGCCTTTCTTTGTCTTCACTATGTTGGAACTCAGTACTCATAGGTGTCTTGGCTGCTTTACAATTTTCCATATTGTAACGCTTTAGCAATTGAAGCAATGAATCAGCAGAAGAGAGAGAACTAACCGTGTTCTCTAGCTCCCTCTTATGGCCGTTACTGCCAGTCAGAATGCAACAATGCATTTAAAGCAATACTACACATATACATTTAAACAGTGATTCGTGGCTTATTTATATTAACCAACCCAACCGTTTGGACAGAGTCCTAACAGAAACAAGCTTCTTACCAAATAGAGAAGGCAAGAGGAGTATATTCCCTTGCTATTATTATGGTAAAAACACGTTGACACCAATATAAATCAATCCCACTTCACTATTCTCCAGAAATGGGATACAAATCATGTCTTGTTTCAGCACAAACTTAAAGTGGGCAAAGAAAGCTCATCCCTAGAATTGCAGTGGTATGCATGGGAATTGCTTGCTCTGTGACAACCCCCCCTCCGCCCCATGAAATCCCTGGATTTGAAGATATTTCAAACCAGGTTCAGAGCCCTTCAAGCTGGGCCTCCCAGTAAGAGTTTCAAGTTCTTCTGTCTCTACATAATCCTCCTTTCTACTCTGTCATCATTCCAAAACAAAATAAATCAGGTTATGCTTTACAGGCTTGCGTTGTACTTTTCAAACTAAAATTCCAATTGCTGTTAGTTTGCTGTGAACACTCTAAATGTTGTTTCCAGCTCATTTGTTTTTTTTATATTGTGAAAACTACCAGCAGTTCAGAATTCTCTCTCACAAATGAGATCTTCATTTTCATGTCATTTTCACATGACATCTCACAACAATCTATGAATGAGACACTGTAGCTGAAATCTTGCAAGATTTTGGATTGTGAGGGTGGGCCATGTATGGATCATTGCACAAGGTCATGCAGTGAAAAAGAGGCAGAGGCAGTTAAAAAAAAAAAAACCCTTTCCAATCTCTGCCACAGATCATGCTCCTGACATCAAAACATGAGGATTTGCACGATTCTGTTCTGCTAGCGGCAATCAGCACATTTTGTGGAAATGCCCTCAGACCACAACTCATAATTAAACCAAATCTAAGCAGCTGGGAGACTAAGTTGTGAGTCCAGAAACATTCATTCAGATCGACAGATTTATAACATGTAAATAACAATTAGGTATGAATGTAGATTCTTCTTTGTATAATGTGACAACCCCAACAATTATCCATTGTCTAGCATTACATCATGGTTTTAAAAACTAAAGCTATTGTTTACATAAAACCTGTTAACAGGTAGGAATGAAGTTAGTTCTCTCAGCCTGGCTGATGATGACTTATAGGGAGTGCGAGAGAGAGAGAGAGAGAAAAGATAAGATGTCTATTTGGCAATACAAGACTGTGTCATATGACTCATGAATGAAAATTGCACAAACTAGGTCCTTTAAAGAAAAAATAAAATAAAATAAAACTTTTTACCTTCAGGGAATATTTTACACATTGATTTGTCTGCAGTAAATCATGGGTGTCTGCTATCAAATCTATTGATAGGAAGGATTCAGATTGGTTAATAGGTGAAGTTTGTAATCCCTATGCTATTATTTCTAATATGTCTGTCATCATTCCAAAACAAAAGTCCTTATTGGACTTTTGCTGATTAATATGGAGAGATGAGGCTTTAGGGATGAGATGAGGCTTTAGAGCAGTGTTTCCCAACCTTGGCAACTTGCAGATATCTGGACTTCAACTCCCAGAATTCCCCAGCCAGCGAATACTGGCTGGGGAATTCTGGGAGTTGAAGTCCAGACATCTTCAAATTGCCAAGATTGGGAAACACTGCTTTAGAGAGAATGGTGTGAGCTAGTATGGAATGAGGGGATGTGGGGCTCAAGTGATAAACTGCTAATGCTGATTATACTTGCTGGGGGTGAAGGGCAAGTTTTCTTCTTTTATCTTAGAAAAGATAAAAGAAGAAAACTTGCCCTTCATCCCCAGCAAGTATAATCAGCATTAGCAGTTTATCACTTCAGCCCGACTTCTTTTCTGTACTTTCATTCAAATAAAAATAAAATAAAATATATTCCTGTAATATGCAGTTGTATTAGTTTTTATCCATATAATATAATCTTCAATAAAGTTATTGGGGAAAAAAGACTTACATATATTTTTCCTTCTGTCATGTTAGGAAAAAAAAAAGTTATAAAGGTTTCTGAGGGACACTCTAAAGCCCTTAGGGACACTTGTAGTTCTGAAGCTTGTGACGGTCATCTCTGCAAAATGTCTTCATGGTGACTTGGGGAAAGGAATTTGCCTGAAGACTGTCCACTATTACTGGACTTCTTCCTGAGAAACCTGTAATGTATTTCCAAGGTGTGTCTTATGAGAAAGTGTAGACGAGAGGAATGAGGAAATTGTTGAATCCTAATTCATCATAGAATCTTAGGCTACAATTTTCATACTTTCCTCAGAGACATCAACTGAATTCTTCCCTTTTATGGCCCAATTAAATCAATCAATCAATCAATCAATCAATCAATCAATCAATCAATCACCATCACCATTATCTCTTTCTCCTTCTTCATAGAAATACAGGTGGCCTCTGTTAACAAGCACTCATTCAGTGATCATTCGAACTTGCAATAGTACTGAACAAATGATATTTTACAAGAGGTCCTCAAAGTTCCAGCCATCTTGGTGTCTCCACAGTTATGCAATAATGATCCAGGTGCTTGGTGCGCAGCTCACAATTATGACATTGCAGCATCCCACAGATACATGGTTAACATTTGCGACCTTTTTTTGCTTACTAAATACAAGAAAAGGCAATGGGGAAGAGGGCAGGAGATCATAAATGATGACCACATGATGTCCTTGCTTAATGACCACACGGGATTCACTTAACAATGAAAACTGGAACTGCCAACACTAAGCAGTGTGGTCATGTGACATTATACTTTAAATGTCACTTAGCAACAGAAATTCTGGTCCCAATTGCCATAGTTATCCGAGGACTACCTGTATTTAACATTCTTTTCCTGCCAATTGTGTGATTGTCCACCCATCCTCCTTTATTTTCTTCATCCTCTCTCATAATCTTGGTGGTGGTATGACAAGACAATAGAGCAAAGCAGGTGCACAAAGATCCTTGTCACAGAAGTTCACACTTACCAAAGAGTTAAACCAGCTCCCTAAAAAGATTTTGCCACCAGTGAAGCTCCCTTTGCAGCAAAGCATAACACGTTTTGTGTCTTTTAGTTAGTTGCTATATTTACAAAGATCTGCAGCAACTTTCCGCATGCCTGCAAACCTCAATGTTTGTTTTAGCTACGGCTATTACTGGTGCAGAGAAATGTCCTGTTTTCTTCTATTCCCATTCTCAGGTTCACATGCTCAGGGATCTGAGCCTACCTCCTAAGACTGAATTTTCAGTCTTCATTTCAGCTTTGTATCAAAAAAAGGAAGGCCTTTTCTCTGTGTTGCAGGAGACAGAACTGCCAAGGGTCAACTTTGTGATCTGGGAAATTATTTGCCTAATGATGGTTGAAGTTACCATAGTAACCAAAACATCAACCTGCACCTTTGCTTCTGATAACAAGTTTAGCCTGAAACTTCCCAGGGCAAATTCTTATCTGTTCTTTCTTTTCCCTCCCTCTCAGAATAACTCTTGAGTTAACTCATACTAAAGAAATGAATTGCTCCCAAATTCCATTTAAGCAGGATTTGAAATGCAAACATGAGCCACCAAAGGTTGGGGTCTTTGTTGAGGTGTCAGGAAAAAATTGGCCTTTAAAACTCCTTGAACAGCAAAAAACAAAAACAAAAACAAAATAAAAATAAAAAAACCCCACCCCACAGGAAGTTTCCCCCCCCCTCACAGAAATAAACATTAATCCTTTGTAACAAGAATGTACACAATGAAGCTGCTATGAAAAGGGCCAGGGGCTATTCTTTCAATTTAATTTGAAGGACAGTAAAACAAGGAGATCTTACAAAATGTCTTTTTGGCTACCCCCATGAGATTTGTAAAGTGCTCCCTTTGGCTTGATGTATCAAACCAGCCAGTTCCTGAAGAAATACATCCTGAGTTTTCCTCATAAGGTTTAATTCCCATACTCGCCATCCAGTAGATCAGCGGGTCTCAACCTGTGGGTTGCGACCCCTTTGGAGGTCGAACGACCCTTTCACAGGGGTCGCCTAAGACCATCGGAAAACATATATTTCTGATGGTCTTAGGAACCGAGACACCGCTCCTCTATCCGTCCACATACGAGTACCCGGGGACGGTGCAATGCACGGGTGGCCCTCAAATGCACAGGCACCGACGGAAGGGCCACATGTGCTAGCCCACTATCTTGGTGCCACGCCCCCTTTGTCACCTCATCACTTCTTGCCTGGCAACGTGCACACGTGGGGAGGGGGTGGGGAGGGGGTTGCGGCAGCGGGGCGGGGGTCGCGGCATTAGAAAGGTTGAGAACCACTGCAGTAGATGAAAAGCAAACTGAACATAGTGACTAGGTTACCACATTATATTAAGCCACAATGTCCTTGTTTGGCTGTGGCTTAATGTGTGTGAACCCAACCATTGCTTATGGATAAGAGGGTAATGTATGAATCTAGCAATTGTGGCTTAGTTGAACAAACCATGGTTAAAATATATCCAGCCAAACCATTCATATTTATGGTTACCAGAATATAGTCTTCAATTCCTTTCTTCTCTAACAGTCTGCTTTGAATCTGTGGAGACAATGCAGGGATCTAGGATTATAAAGAAAATCTCTTCTAGATTAAATGTCCAGGAAGAAGGTTTGGTTGCAGTTGCACCAAAATAGCTAATCTGCTGCTTTGGTCAATATAAATCATACTAAAAGAGCATATGTTTGCTGTGCTGTTTGCTCAGCAAACATAAATTGCATTAAATCTTGCTCTGTTGCTGTATCAGAGTATCTAAAAACCTTTCGGGTCTAGGCGGTGGTAAGCATCAATGAAATGACCCATGAATACCTCCCTTCGGTAAGGGGGAACAAAATCCTACTGATTGGAGCATAAAAACACAAAAGGAGGAAGCAAAATATAAACTATTAATCATGGAAATGATGACAAATTGAAGTACTGTATTTGTGTTTATCTAGGCTATATATCCCTTTGATGCAGATATTACATTACCAATAATCCAGTGCTACACAGCCCAGATTTCTGTTTCTGTGTATCCTGTTCGTGGCTGGAAGGTGATAGGAACTGTTATTCAACCTATTTGGGAGGATATCAACCTGGGGTAGATTTTTGATCATTGGATCTTTTTTAATGTATCTTTTATTAAAAACAAAACCAAACCTCAGAAACAGCATATCTGATGATCAAATCCTGATCAAAGATGCTGGATTTGCACCGTTCAACAGGTTTTTCTTCCCATTTATCTTCCCCGACATTTCTTTTATTAACATAAAACCGTGTGTTATTACAACTTCTCCCTGATCCCTGTGTATTTTCTGTATGTCTTTTATTCACAGGGCAGGAAAAAAAGAGTGTGAGACCTTAACTTTATTCTGCTTGGGGCCAAGCTATCCAGGTAGGTGGACAATAGCTGCTAAGAAAAGGGCAAGGTGTAAGGGAGTGGAGCTGATAGCGTTTCCGCAGCTGCCTTTCTTCTCCACTGAGCTCAGCAGGTTGAAGGCAGTGGGCCGGCAGCCAGACACACCCAATTCTTCCAGGCAGTAAAATGATCCTTTCTCTGCCCCCAAGCCAAGCCCAGCTCTGATAAAAAGGATAGGAAAAGGAAAGGAAGGGCCAGCCTGCAGGTTCAGAGGGACTCTTTCTTTTTAAACTCCCCTGAGTCTACTACACCTTGCTGTTCTTCCCCTCCTCATCTGTAGCTGCCAGATATAAACCCCTGCTCGAGCAATCATGTCGCAGCTGACTTCGTTCAGTTCTCGTTCAGCAACTGCCCCTTCTAATTTTTCCCAGGTCCGGATCAGCTCTGTTTCTTCATCGCGTGGAATCAGAGGGAGTGGAAGCTTTAGGAAGCCCGGTGGCTTTGGTAGCACCAGTTTGTATAACCTGGGCTCCGGCAGCAGGAGGATTTCCCCGTCCTACTCTGTCTCACCTTCGTTCGGATATGGCGGTGGTATTCAAGAGGTCACTATTAATACAAATCTCTTGTCCCCACTCAACCTGGAAATTGACCCCACCATCCAGAAGGTACGCAAGGAGGAGAAGGAGCAGATCAAGGTCCTCAACAACAAATTTGCAACCTTCATTGACAAGGTGAGATATGGGCCTTTTTGTGATATCAAGAACTTTCTATAGGCCTTAGTAGTGGGTTGCAACTGTACTCATAATGTTGCGATGTTTCGTTGTTGTTTTTCTACAAAGCTAGGGATTCCTTCAGGCTGACTACTTAAGCTGCATTCAAGGAGATGCTTGATTTTCACTCAGATAACTTGGGTTTAAACTGTGATGGCTCAGTGACTCTATATTTACCACATGATTCTGTTCTATTAATAATCCCTTGATTAAGATTGGGTATGGCAGGATAGCAGGCTTTTGAACTGATCTGTAAAAGACTGTACATTTTCACAATATGGATATGCCACACTTTGTTCTCCCATGCTGTCAAGGATGGAGGCCGATACGTTATACACACAGGGGGGAAAGGAAAGAGAGATCCCCAAAAGTTCAAAATTATTCAGGGAGTCATACACATAGCTATGAGTGCACACATCTGAAATAATTAGTAATTACACTTGATATGTTCTGTAACATTTTTGCTTGGCTCTTAAGTGGCCAAAATGTCTTGTTTTTACATTTGTGCACCCGCTGTTGCAATGTTTTTGAGTTAATGCAGTTCTTGACAAAGGGAAAAAAAAGTATGGATTCCGTCCCATGATGATTTTATGTCTATATATACCCTTGCTCACCTTTTAATGACTTCTGCATTTTATCTGCTTGTTCCTGGGAGTAGCTGCAATGAATTCTATGGGGTTTGCTTCTGAGTAATCATGCTTAGGAGCATATTGTTAGATATCTACACAGAGATATCCCATAAGTATTCATTATAAGCCATCTATATACTGTGATGCCATTTGTGCTCCTTGCCCAATAGTTCTGAGTTGGGTTGGGTAGTTAGCCAAAAAGCCAAAGCTCTGAGCATACAAAGTAATCGTCCACTTACAACCATTTGTTAAGGTACCATTTGAAGTTAACAATGATGCTAAAAAAAGTGACTCATGACTGGCCCTCACACTTATGACCATTTCAGAAACGCCACAGTCATGTAACAAAAATTCAGGAGATTGACAATGGTAGCAATAAAGGAGAATATTTGTAGCTCAAGGTTGAAATGAGGAGTCTTTAGTGTCTCTCTGAGCTTGGCAATGGGCATGTACAACTGCAACATAACCATAGTCATGCTTGTCATTTGCGACCTTCCCAGGTGCTTCCCTCTGACAAGCAAAGTCAATGGGGAAAGCCAGATTTGCTTAACGACTGCATGATTCACTTAAGAACTGCAGTGATTCACTTACCAACCATGGCAAAACAGGTCATAAAATAGGGCATGGCTTACTTATTAACCCTTTTGCGTAGCAATGGAAATTGTAGTCCCAATTTTGGTGGTAAGTTAACATGTCTCATGAAATGTTATAGCCCCCTATTAATGTAATTGATTCATTTAAACGTTAGAGAACAATGTGCGTGTATGAATGAATCTCTGCTTAGCTTTAAAACTGATCAGGAGGTTTCTTTGTTGGAAACCCAAGTCTGTAACCTCCCCCACCTCTTAAACTGATAAAGAGAAAATGCAGTAAAAGGCAATGCAAACATTCCTAGAGCTCTTAAACTGTTTGGCCATGCAAAAGCTAAATAAATATCAGAAGTTCAAAAAAGCTTGCAAAACGTGCAACTAAATTCAGGCATGTGTTTCACGCTGATCCATGGCTAAAAGGCTGGCTTTAGAACCAATCGGCTAAAACAAAGATTTATCCATTGAGGTTTTTTGTTGTTGTTCCTTTGCAGCTTCCCTCCCTCCCTCCTTCCCTAGCTACTTAATATTGCCAGATAATTCATTCTTTTACCCTCTTTTCTGTATATCTGAGCGCTATTCAGGCTGGTCATTTTCTTTTGATTTTGTGGCATGTCACATTGTCCTGGAAAAACAGCTGTTCTTTAAAATGTGCTTGTGGGTATTTCTCAGGTCCGATTCCTTGAGCAACAGAATAAAATATTGGAGACCAAGTGGAGCCTCTTGCAGCAGCAAAAGACCGGCACTCGGAGCAACATTGCACCCATCTTTGAGACGTACATTAACAACCTGCGGAGACAGCTAGAGAGCTTGCACAATGACAAGGGGCGGCTGGAAGGAGAACTGAAGAACATGCAGGATCTTGTTGAGGATTTTAAGAACAAGTAATGTATTCATAACGGTTTTTGTCAAGTCTGGGAGGCTTCAGGTGCCTCTGTGCAAAGCATCCCAGGTTTTCCTTTAGGAGGAAGAGTATCTAGAAGAGAATTCGGGTCTAAAAAGTGTGTGGGCTTTTTTTGGGGGGGGGCACAGAAGTTCATTGCAAATTCCAGTTGGCCCTATAGAGACTCATTCTCAAACAAACGTGTATTGAATTGCAAATAAGCAATATGAACTCATGGAGGGTTGAAATAAGCCCTGGAGAGGTTAGCAGAGTTTATTTCAAGCATAGGACATGCAGGAATTGAGCTGAGATTATTCTCGTGCTATTTAAGATTCGGAAAACTCTACTTTCTGTCTGTCTGTCTGTCTGTCTGTCTGTCTGTCTATCTATCTATCTATCTATCTATCTATCTATCTATCTATCTATCTATCTATCTATCTATCTATCTATCTATCTATCTATCTATCTATCTATCTATCTATTATCTATCTATCTATCTATCTATCTATCTATCTATCTATCTATCTATCTATCTATCTATCTATCTATCATCTATCTAACATCTACAGTAATTATCTATCTAATTTCTGAACCGCCCATCTCCCTCAAATAGAGGCTATTTTTATTTCTTGGTGACCTGCATTTTTGCAACCTACATCTGGTAATTCTACTATTTAGGTTGCTTCAGACAACATCTGGCATACAGGGAAAGTGTACAAATAGTTAAGAAAGGAATGACATGGAGGTTCTGGAAGATAAAGCCAAAATAACAGTAGTACAAGTAAAAACAGATTCAATTTCAGGATACTTTTCCTTGGAAAGTTAATAGGGATCCGATGGGCTTCTTTGGAAACATAAAATATAAAGACTGGAAGAGATCTTGATTATTTAGTCCAACCCTTTGTCCAGTGCAGAATCCACGAAACTGTTGCACTTAACACACCCAGGTTAGTACCTATGATTCATCAGAAATTGTGTACATAGCATGAAGAGTCCAAACCTGAATGCAGCATAAGTGTATCTAAACTTGGCACAATGTTACCAACCATTGCCCAGTATTGTCCCTGGCTTGCTCCCTGATCCATCCTTTTATGGGGTAAAGCAAGACCATGGAATGCGAGAGAATATTTATGTGGACTTACCTTCAATTTAAAGTAAACAACTAATCTGCCTTCCCCAATCTAATGTTCTGCAGATACTTTCAGATGACAACTCCCAGAATTTCTAACCATAAAGGCCTATTGACAATCTGGGAGGTGTAATTGGAACACATCTGGAAAATACTAGCTTAAATAAATATTAAAGGAAGAAATACTCAGAGATATAGAAGTTTAAAATGAGTGGGATTTTAAGCAGAATACGCTTGCTTTGATCAGCTTCTCCCAACCTGCTGCCCTAAAGTTGTCATGGTATTTAGGAAGTTTGAGAGTTGTAGCCCCTCTAGGGACAGCATTTTTCATTGCATCCTGCCAACCTATTTAAGCACCTTTATCATACCAAAGGATAATTCCCAGGATTCTTTGTGAATGATAATTTACTTGATATTTGAAGAAATCCATACACAGTTGAAATTTGGAGTCAGTGGCATATTCTTCATTCTTCTATACTTGTATCAAAGGAGTATTAATATTGTTCAGAGAAGGATGAGAAACGAGTGTTTGGATTACTCACATTATATTGCTATTTCCTTGTAAATGGAATAGCCTTAATCTGACAAGATGATTTTTTTTTAATCATTGAAAGAAACAAGATTGAATTGTTCATACAACACATCTTTTTCTTGTGAAAAGAAAACATCTTCTTCTGTGCAAAATATATGAAGCAGATACAGAAAGGCAAGCCATTCTATTCATGGTAGTGGCTGAAAAAAAGTGCCATGTATTTATAATTGTTTTGCCTATAGACTGTTTTTTATCCAACCAAAGCAACAATGACTTTTAAAGTACAGGGTACTAGATATTAAAGCTATGCATGATTCAAAAATTACTTGGAAACAACATGCACAATCCCAGAACATCTCTGTTATTCATTAAAGCAGTTTGGTTGGGTGGGGATGTGTTGATTCAATATTGGTGAGAGACCACAAGGAAGGTAATTACTGTAGAATCTGCAGTACAGTCAAGTTCAGAAACAGTTGAAATGAAGAATATTACCAATGTAGAATTATGTGAACTATAGATACTGAATGATATGCACTTTTTGGCTGCTTTCATCAATAGCTGAAAATAGCAGATGAAGAGAAATTAGGGGTCAATCATATAATGCCTAGGATCCAAACATAGGCCCTGTTAGTAAAATAAATAAAACAAAACACAAAATTTGAGAACATTAGGCCAACGTTCCCATACATACAAGATTCAAGTAGTCTAAAGGGTTTCAATCCAGAGAAATTTAGATGCTTTCAACCTGTTTGATGGCTTGATTGTTTATGAGTCTTTTACTTAGCTTAGAAAATGTATATACCGGTAGTTATCTTTAAAGTCAAAATACTTTCTAAAGAATTCAGGGCAGGGTGCACAGCTCAAACACAAATCCTTGTTTTGTCTTCTCAATGTTCCTGTGAGGTAGATTTCACTGAGAGCAACCCAAGGAATGACTTAAGAAATTGGATGGATGATTGAGGATTTTGAGTGAGATTTTTCTCAGTCTGTGTCCCATACTTCAACTATATATTCAACTATTGCACGATTATGCTGATATGGCAGACCTTGAACGTAGGAACTGCTATTTCATCTGTGTAATTTAAGGGTATAGTAAATTATAGCCTAACTCTTCCACATTAGGAGCCATTTTAAGTGGAAGTATTATAAATCCCTCCCCACGGAAGTTCCTGGATTAGCTTCTCATGCAATCAGTTCATACAAAGAGCATGCCAGCAAGTGAAAGGTCATTTTTTTCCTCCTATCTCTTGACAAAGGACTGTTGAAAAAGGGAGGTGGAGGAAGGATGTATATTACTTTATCTGCTGATAGCTCTGCATTTTACCAGGAAGCACACCCGCTGTTGTTCAGAAAGCGCCTGTGGAGACAAAGGAGCAAATGGCGCTGAACTTGTGTGAAAAGCCACTTGCTGAACTTGTGTAAAAAGGCTCTTTGCTTCTTACAAATGTCCAAGAGAAACGGACTCCTCGCCTATTTTCCCCCACCTGGCCACACCTGCTGTGTTTAAGAAATAGAAAGTTGGCACGCTAGCTCCAATAAGAATGGAGAGCAAACAAAACTGATAAAACGCCTGAGGGTGTGTCTCTGTGGAGGAGAAAAGTCAATAACTTATTAATGTTTCCCAAAGGGCAGGCAAGTTACAATATGGATGTCTGGAGAAAGGGAGGAGCAGCCTGAGGATAGGTCTTAACTAGGCTTTTTATACGATCGATCGAGGGGCACCAACCCCTTACATAGCAGGGATAGTTCTGTGTGCAAGACACCAAATGTGCCATAAGCAGCTTAAAAAGGTCTTTACTTTTATGAACTCCGGGAATTTGTGAGAGGGTCTCTTAGAGAATATTCTCCGCATCTGCTTCAATTTACAATCCCCACAATTTTTTGCAATAGGAAAGAGCCATGGCAGTTGTTAAGTTTTAGGAGTTTTAGGTTCTTCCAGAAAGGAAGAAATTTGCAGATTTGAGAGGTCATCATGCACAACAGGAGAGGAAGAAAAATAATTTTATGCTTTCTTTGTTCATCAAGTTAGGTTTGTTAGTTCCAGCTGAAAACAACCCAGGAGATAATTTCTACCCTTTCCTCATTTAATGTAGGCATGGGTCATGCTTGCCAGAACCCAGTCTGAGAAAAGATAGACAGGATTTTTTAAAGAAAAAATGCTTAATGATGGATTGAGGTTTGTGTAATATAAGCACCCGTGCGCGCGCACACACAAAACCCTTCCTCCTCCTGGTAGAAAGGAGGCAAAAAGGAAATTGGAAATGAAATGAAGCTAAGAGGAGCTATATTGGGCAGGAAGAGAAAAAGGAACAAAGGGAGCTCAAGCTGTAACTATCCCCTATTGTGGAGGATCAGTTAGCCAAATCAATAAACCTGGAAAAGACCAGATTGTAATTCTCAAAAGTCAATTTTTCTTATGAACTCATTTTGTGACTTTGAAAAGCTACCCAGCTTGGGCTGAAATGGTTATTTCAGTTTACAGAACTTTATATTTGCAGAGGCTGCCACTCTCCCTATGATTACAATTTTTGATCAAGCTTGATTTGCACATTTCCAAAAGGGAGAGCAGAAGAAGGCATATAATACAATACATTGAAATATAATCTATGTTAATCTAGTAAGGACAAGTGACCCCTCGTGCACAGGAGAGAGGGAGAGAATGAGAATGAGAATGAGAATGTTTTGTTTGTGTAATCTTCACATTTAAATTGGTTCTCAGCAACTCTAGCTGCTACAACCAACACCAGAGGCAAAAATACTAAAATTATTAATCAATAAAGTTATAAATTCATTAAAATAAAATTATAGAAAGTTGTCCTCAGTTTCATTGCCTTCAGGTGCACATAACTTCCCAATTTATTTTTTTTAAACTGCCCAACTTCTTTCTTTGAAGGGCATTTGACATGCAGAGACAGTGAAGTGAGAAGGGAAAGACATTCCTATAATTTTGCCTTTGTGATTTGCTACAATATTGGTAAATGCAGTATTCTGTTGACTGCCGGCTGCCTGCAATTTGGCAGTTCGAATCTCACCAGGCTCAAGGTTAACTCAGCCTTCCATCCTTCCGAGGTCAGTAAAATGAGGACCCAGATTGTTGGGGGCAATATGCTGACTCTGTGAACCGCTTAGAGAGGGCTGTAAAGCACTGTGAAGTGGTATATAAGTCTAAGTGCTATTGCTATTGAAATGGGGGTCTCTTCCTATCTCCAGGGCTGTTTTAAGTGTCATAACTATGATTATGCTCTTGGCTGTTGTAGGCCGAAATATATTTCAATGAAGGGTAACTGGTCAGACTTAACAATAGACATGTGTCCATTTTTTGTGTGTTTTTAGTAGGTGACTTCTCCTTATTTATTTATTTTTTGTTTGTTTGAAAACTGATGGATAAGGAATCAGAATTGTTGCCAACCACACCCTGATTTCTGCCATTTCTTTTAACCTACCTCAACAGAGTAGAGAATCTAATTTTCATAAAGGCAGAATTTTCAAGGCTATTTATTTGTTCGGCATTCTTTCTGCATTCCAAAGGCTGTCTGGCTTGCAAGGACGCAACCTTCTTTGCAAAAGCACTGTATTCTCTTTTCCAAATTCACACATAGTTTTCAGAAACTAGATACTGTCGTTTAAAGCATTCATTTGAGAATGAACATTCCAAGTATCTATTGCATATGCTGTTTGATAAGTTTCTTTTATGCCTATGATAAGTTTCTTTGATGCCTATTTTGTACAAGCTGGCAAATATTCAATAGGCCAGATAGCAGCTTTCACCACCTTAGTAGCCAATATCTACTAGATCATGAACTATTGGAACTGAAAACAGCATATCAATATATCTTTATTTTATTGGCAGTGCAGTTCTATTGGAAAAGATGGGAGCGTACATGCTGATAGTCCCAGGGTTAGTCAGTCTACTGTTAGTTAGTTAGTTTACTTTATTGTCATTGCACCTCGTACAATGAAATTAAATGCCATCTTCAGTGTACATTATAACTATAAAAATAAAACACAAACATACATCCTTCACATTATATACAATTGAATTGAAAACCCGATATTGCATTAATATTGCACTATACAGTAGAATTCAATATAGTTACTGTTCTGGGATAGAAGCTGTTTTTCAGCCTATTTGACCTTGTTTTTATTATCCTGTACCGTCTGCCAGATGGTAATAGTTCAAAAAAAGGGTGCCCAGGATGAGATGGATCTTTAAGATTTCTCTCTATACTTCAGTGGTAGAAGGTCACCAGCATTTTTTCATTCAGTTGTTTCCTGAGAAGTCTCGGATAGTATAAACTCTGCTGGGCCCTTTTGACCAGTGCTGCAATATGAGTGCCCCAGGTCAGGTCCTCTTTTATGATAACACCCAGAAACTTAAAACTGGCCACTTGCTCCACTCAGTCTCCATTGATAAGCAAGGGCTGGATGTCTGATCTATTCCTTCTGTAGTCCACTATAAGCTCCTTGGTCTTATTGGTGTTAAGGACCAAGTTATTGTCTCCGCACCACGAAAGCAATCGGTCCACCTCATCTCGACAGGCAGACTTCCAGACATCCCTTGTCAGTCAGATGATGCTAGGCTATATGACTCAAGCGCTTTGGTATAAAGCAACTTGCTTTCTGGTAATCATATATATTTGGGAATAAATCCCCTTCGGTACAACACAACTTAATCTTACAATGAGCAGGACATATCTAAGCTTATTGTTCTAGATTTGAATGTCCATAGTCACAATTTGACTTCCCAAACTTGAAGATTTAACATGAAGAAGATACATTTTCATTTTCTAAAATAGCAGGGTGAGGGAAAGAAACTTGATTAGTCCCATCATTGCTGCTGATTTCCCTGGGGTTAGATAAATTTTCACTTTCTGTGATGAGTAACTCATGAGCCTATTTAAACCATCTGCCTCTTCCACATTCATCACAGGTATGAAGATGAAATCAACAGGCGCACCTCTGCAGAAAATGATTTTGTCGTGCTCAAGAAGGTAAGAGTCTATTAACCTAAATTTGCATGTTGTGCTATAGATGGCAGGGTTTCGGATGTGACAGGATTTTACTAGTACAATTTCTGTAGCATTATATGCACAATAACCCTAGAAACAGTATCTTTAAACAATTGGAATAGATCAAAGTAGAAATATAAGTCTACTTATTAAATTTATTAGCAGTACATTGGGATGTAAAATTTTATTTTAGTGATGATGTCCAAATGTCAAATGTCTTCAAATTTAATATTAATTATGGAAATGTAAAATTTTGGGTAGCATCTGTTCTTGTCCATACACACAAAAAATGATGGCATCAACACAAACTGCCAACGGGGAAAGGATCATCTATTTATTTTCAAAGAAAAGAGAAAACTATAAACATATAAAAATTAGTTGTATGGGGAAAGAGTTACAGACTTTTTTAATGTCAGGTTTTTATTTTTGTGCAGGGATTATTTTCTCATGGGAAATATTAACTGGTACAACCTGTCATCTCCACTATAAAGTGGATATTCCATATAGAAGCTTTGAACGGAATAAAAACTGAATTTAATAAACATTCTGAAAGGAAAATTCTTGCAAACATTAACCCAACTTTTTATGAAGCATGTGAATGATAGGAAGAGTAAAAAAAAAAAAAATCACTTAAACACACTGCTGCAACCACCAAAATCCTCAAAAGGATACCTTTCTTTTGCAAATTGGTTTCATTCGTTCATTCGTTCATTTCATTCATTCATTCATTCATTCATTCAGCTTTGGATAGCCCTGATGCAAGAATTATATTGGGGTATAATAAATGTAACACCTATTCCCCTATTATATGGTTACAGCACTAAAAGCAGGGTTTTATATTATGCAGATAGGTGTTTTTCTTCTTTGTATACAAAGCAAACAAATGAGACGGAAGAGGAAAAGGATAAAGGATACACAGCAAGGATAGGTGACCTACCCAAGGTCAACTGAGTCATCACATGGAGAAGAAATTTAGGGACAGACTACATATTATCTGAAATGGAATAATTGCAGCTACCTTCTTCCCCTTAAATAGTTTATTACAGGAAAAGAAAACTTATTTCCAAGCTTGACAAAAATGAATGTGCCATGGCAGGAGAAGACAAGTGTAATTGTAACTAAAACTACAAAAGGAAAGGATAAACTTCTCCTTCCCACTTGCAGTGGACTCAATTATAGTTGTGCCTTTAAATAATAATGTTTAAAAAGTCATAGTAGCCTGCAGCATATTCAGTATCATGTATAAGGCGCCCAGAGGTGGGTTCCTCCTGGTTCGGACTGGTTCGCCCGAACTGGTAGCTACCCGCTGGTAATGTCACGATGACATCACGGATCCGGTTCAGTCGGTGCCGGTCCATGGACGCCGCCATCTTTTTTTTGGAATTTTTTTTGAATTATTTTTTGGGGGGAATTTTTTCCGGGTTTCTTTTCCTTCTGCACATGCGCAGAAGCCGAGTTTCCGGCACTGTGCATGCATCGCTATCTTGTTTTGGGCTTTTTTGGGGGGCGGGGAATTTTTTTGCTTTTTTTGCACTGCGCATGTGCGCGCGCCCATGAGGCGCACCCACACGGCGCGGGAGGAAGCGAACCGGCAGCGAGGTAAGTTAGAACCCACCCCTGAAGGTGCCCCTGCGGATTTTACTCTGCTAGTCATTGCTGATTATAGAGGGTGGTACTCATCTCTATTTCAAGGGCCATTGAGCTAGTGACATCTGAAGACGTTTCTGCAGTCATGTGGCCAGCATGATGTCACAGAGTGCTGTTACCTTCTCACCAAAGTGGTACCCATTTATCGACTTGCATTTGCATCAGTAGTGGGTTCTAAAACCCCTTACTACTGGTTCGCTTACGTGCTCATGCGCGCAACACTTCTGTGCATGCGCAGAAGCGTCCCGGGTGGGTGGGCGGAGCCTCCCGCTGCTGCCGCTAGCAGTTCTAAGAACTGGGCCGAACTGGGAGCAACCCACCGCTGATTTGCTAAGTTGGCAGGAGCTGGGACAAGTAACAGGAGCTCAACCTGTCGCACGATGCTGGGGTCTCGAGGCCGGGCCATTGGCTTTCCAGCCAACAAGCCCAGTGTCTTAATCACTGAGCCATCGTGCCACCACAGTATCATGTGTACATTGATGCTAAATCATTCTGACAATTTCATTTTAGGGCAGGGACAAGGCTGATTAAACCTAGCAACAAAGAGATGAGATTCTCCATCACCGTTTTTTTTCTTTGCCCATGGTAGCAACCTCATCCTTTCCTTCTCCATTTCTCAAAAACATAAGTTGCTTTTCTTCTAATGGTTTCTTTTAGGATGTTGATGCTTCCTACATGAATAAGACGGAGCTGGAAGCCAAAGTGGATGGGCTGACAGATGAAATAAATTTCCTGAGAGCGCTTTATGAAGCAGTAAGTAAACTTTACTGTCGTTTTCCCCAATCTGGTACCATTCAGGTATGCTGGTTTACAACTCCCAGTCAACAAGATGCATATCAGGAAGATACAAGGCTAAGGAAGAATGTTTGTGCTATTACTGTCTTTAGCTCAGGCACTGATCTCCTTACAGAGGACAAATTAAGTGATCCTTGTAAAGAATTTATTTAAATATTTATATATGACCTGTTAGTTTGTCATTCTCAAAAGTTGGAAAAGTTGGCATGGGAGGAGAGATTGAGCAAAGGAGTTGTTTTATGAAGGGAGGGGAAGAATTAACAGAAATAAAGATTATTCATTAAAAGAAAATATATAACTTAGCAAATAATAACGATAAGCATTCATGAGGACAGTATTCAGCTTTAGCATCTCATACTGGCCAGTCAGTATTTAAAAAGGAAACATAAAAAAGAGAAAAACTAAATTCTCTCATAAATTTATTCAAGGAAAACTAAGGGAGGCCATTTTCTTCTAGCAGTAATTTAAATATGCAGATGTAACAATTGTAATCAAAGAAAGCAAATTATGGTTCTCTGTTACATTTGAGCCTTGAGAAGTATTTTCTCCATTGTTAAATATTGTCAAAAATATATTATCACTAATATTGATCCCAAATTATTTGATCCCTAATATAATCACTGTGCGGGTAGGTGAATTGATTTGCTGAATTTTTCATTGGAAATTTCTTTTCTCACTATTGAAGAAGTTACATTCAGACAGAATTCCAGTTTGCCCAGAATCCTATTTTTAACTGAGTTTGTATTACTTTATAAGCCAAAATGTGGTTTGTTTAATTCTGACATTTTTTATCTTTTTAAATTTATTGGCTGCCAGACTCCAGTGGATTAATGCAGTTGGGAAATCCAATTTTCTTTACTACCGGTTCTGTGGGCGTGGCTTGGTGGGCGTGGCAGGGGAAGGATACTGCAAAATCTCCATTCCCACCTCACTCCAGGGGAAAGATACTGCAAAATCTCCATTCCCACCCCACTCTGGGGCCAGCCAGAGGTGGTATTTGCCAGTTCTCCGAACTACTCAAAATTTCTGCTACCAGTTCTCCGAACTACTCAAAATGTCCGCTACCAGTTCTCCAGAACCTGTCAGAACCTGCTGGATTTCACCCCTGGATTAATGTGATGTGTGCACACAGAGATTGTAACTTATTCAACAAACCATAATTAAGCAAATATTAGTCTAGTGCAACGTGCAAAGTACACTTACAGCAATCTTTTGGTTAGATTTAACTCCATCCTTTGACTGAGTAGGCGGCATCTTTTAAACTGTGATTTTCAAGGAGAACTTTGCTTAAGCGAAGATTGGTTCTATATTCCAAAATTCCACTGAAAAATCCAGTTTCCTTATATAAGGAGGCTCAAAAATTAAATTCAAGCTTGACATGACATTGAATAGAAGCTGTTAGAAATTACAAGCACTGAAATTCTACTGATGTAATCATCTATATTTACTTTTTATTGTTCTGACTCCCTTTTCTTCATAGTCTCTAGGCTATTTGTCAACCCTGTCACAATTTAATGTACAAATGGCTCTGTAGTGGAAACCTGAAACCCTTGCTAAACATATCAAGTTGCTTGTCTCACGTGATTCTTTTGGGCAGTAGATGGCTATCAAAGGAGTTTTACAAATCCGGCTATTTTAATGAGTTAATATTGTTTTTCTGTATGTGTATGGCACAATGAGCTGAGCTAAAAATTGGTCAACTTGCATGACCAGGAGAAAGTTGCTGCCACTTGTTAATTGATGCTATTGCCAGGTCTTAATTGGGGTATTTGTTCTCATTATTTTCTGTGTTTTAATAGAACCCATGGAGGGGAAAAAAGAACATGTGTCTTCCGTATGTAGCAATGGCTTATGCTTATAATTCAATGTACATGTACATTGTACATAATACAAAGCACATGTAATTCAATGAATACTGAGCTGCCATTCTGATCCTAATCCCATGAAAAATTGCCCGTATTAGTTATCACTCTTATTGAATATTTAATTGAAGCAAGAAACTTGGTTTTCAAAGGCTACCTCATTCCTCTCTTTAGACTTCAACTGTTGTGTTGCTGTACATCCTCACCAGAACAACACAGGAAGGGTAGCGCACAACTAATGTCTGGTTTTTTTTTTCTTCTTCCTGTCAGGAACTGGCTGAAATGCAGAACCAGATCTCTGATACATCTGTTGTCCTTCAAATGGACAACAATCGGAACCTGGACTTGGACAGCATCATTGCTGAGGTCAAAGCTCAGTATGAGGAGATTGCTAATAAGAGCAGGGTGGAGGCAGAAAACTGGTACCAAAGCAAGGTGAGCAATGGCGGAAAAGATGGGTTTAAAAGGGAGCCCACTGGGTGATATCCAGTAGAGTATTTATAATGGCTTAATGCTGTATTATAGTTTTCAAATACATTGCAGATGTTTAAGAAAGCCCCTTCTAGGTACTGACTTTGTTGGATAGCTGCTGCAAATGAATCTCAAATTTATGATTAATATGGATACTTTTTATTGCCTTCATAACATATTTGGAACTTCTACCATATCTCTGACATCGTTAATCTACTCCTTTGAGTAGAAGCTGTAATGATATCACCATCAGTTAGCCTTTTCCTTCGTTATGACTGTTCATTTTGCAATGCCCATTGGACGAATTGTTCAGGAAATTTCTCAAATAAGCAATAGACAAATGTATATGTAACACTGGAGATATGTGATGGAGATTGATGTTGTTTGTGTCCTATCCCTTCTGAATTTTTCCTAGATTTCCACAAACTGTCTTAATAGTCATTTATCCTCTTTCAGCTCACTCTCTCGCCTAACCTTCTCCCCCAATTCACACATGCATACCCAGGGGTGGGCTTCAAAAATGGCCTAGTTGGCCTCCTGCACCATGGGGGGGGAGCATTTTTGCCCTCCCCAGGCTCCGGAGGCTTTCCTCGAGCCTCCGGGAGGGTGAAAACAGCCTTCCCAGGCTCCGGAGGCCCTCTGGAGGTCTGAAACGGCCTTCTCAAACTTCCGGTAGGCCCATTTTTTGCCCTCCCCAAGCCTCCGTGCGCGCCCTGCACTTACCTGCATCCAAAACGGGCTGCGTGGGGACTCCTGGGAGGGGAGGGGTGGGAGGGGCCAGCCAGGAGTGGGATTTGGGGGAACTGCACAGAATCTTAGCTAGAGGTTCTCCCGAACCCCTGCGAACCCCCAGCAGCCAACCCCTGTGCATATCCCATTCACCTGAAGAAATTTACATGGGCATTTTGTACTTGTCCTTCTAGCCTCAGAAAAGGGTCAGTTGCTACTTGGAGCAAAGATGATATTTCTTTTGTCTTTGTATAGAAAACTTGAACATTATGTAGAGTTCCAGGACAGGGAACTGAGCCCAGGCAGGAGCCTAGAATGAGGAGGGGAAGACTAGCAACCTCCCTTTATATTTTCCACAGCATATTTTCTGCATCTTTTATTAATTTTAGTTTGAGATGTTGCAAGCCACTGCTGGAAAGCATGGAGATGACCTGCGGAGCACAAAGAATGAGATTGCAGAGATTAACCGCACAATACTGAGGCTGCAAGCTGAGATTGACAATGTGAAAAACCATGTGAGTAAGAAAAAGAAATACTAGCCTCTCTCACTGCAAAAGCTACACTTAGTACGAGTGTGGTATAATGTCCATGCAACCCAACTCACCATCCCACTTACGATTTAAATCCTTACAGGAAATAGACCACAGCTGGAACTATACTGTTGGATTTATGGTTTCTTTTTAAAGCCAGATGTACCTACTTGTTACTATTATTATTATTATTATTATTTATTAAATTTGTATGCCGCCCAACTCCCAAGGGACTCTGGGCGGCTCACAACAATATAAAAAACCATTAAAAGAAAACATAATAAAAACAGTTAAAAACAGTTAAAAACTCATACACACCGTTTCATGGCCGGATCTCGCCAATTACAGAGGCGAGATCAACAGCCCCAAGCCTGCCGGAAGAGCCAGGTCTTCACCGCTTTCCGGAAGGCCAGCAGGGTGGGGGTGGTCCGGATCTCAGGAGGTAACTGGTTCCAGAGGGCCGGGGCAGCCACAGAGAAGGCCATCCCCCATGGGCCCGCC
>QLTV01003097.1:2144306-2206263 GCA_003457575.1 Thermophis baileyi
CCTGTGGGATCTTACCGGTCGCTGGGAGATATGTGGCAGGAGGCAGTCTCGAAGATAGCCTGGTCCTGAGCCATATAGGGCTTTAAAGGTAATAACCAACAATAACCAACCAATAACCTTGAATTGTGCCCGGAGACCAATAGGAAGCCAGTGCAGCTCGCGGAAACTTGGTATAATATGGGTGTACCTAGGTGCACCCATGACAGATCGTGCAGCCGCATTCTGAACCAACTTTAGTCTCCGAACACTCTTCAAGGGTAGCCCCATGTAGAGCGTGTTGCAATAATAATGTTACTATAAAGAATTGCAAGAAAAAGCAGGTTGAGATTCTATCTGGTTGAAGTCAAAGTTCTTTTTGGTAAAAAGCAGGGATAATAGATTATGGATAAATTGGAGCCCTTTATAGCTGCTGAAATGTTAAAAAAAAGGGGGGGGGAGATTTGGCCACACATCTGTTTCCTTCATTTTGGCCTTCACCTACCTAAGTGTTGAGTTCATGATGTTCCAAGCCACAAACCTTTCCTTTTTTTCCCCCCCTGCTTGGGCAGCTTTGTCAGTTCGTTGAATAAATAATATATACGTTAAAAAAAAATCAACCCCCACCTGCTTATATAATTGTGCTACAGTTGCCTGCAAGGATTGGATATTTCATGATAAATGAAGTAGACTGTTTGCACAATAAGTGAGAGATAAGCTATTGTCTCTCCATAATGTGTGTTTGGCTTCAGGGCAGGGAGACTTCAGCAAACATTCAAAGAGAAGCAATGCAAACACAGTGACCCAGGGGAATTCACTTCTAAATGATGAATGGGTGGTCTGAAGCCCAGATGCTTAGCTTTACACTATTCTTCTACACCCTTGACAATAGAGGGAGTGGAGCGCCTAAACCAGTGATGGCGAACCTTTTTTGGCTTGGGTGCCAAAAGGGTGCGCGCGAGCGCGATAGCGTGCACGCGGGTGCCACACCCATAATGCAATGCCCTCCCCCCACGCATGCGCACAACCCCTGCGCTGTCCCCCCGCGCATGCGCACATGCCTCACTGAAGCTGTGGAGCTGCCCTACTACTTAACCTTCAGTGGAGCTGCCCTACTACTTACCTTCAGATAGTTGCAACCAGGCCTCCCACACCTCGGCCCATTTCTTCTGCAGCCTGCAAGACTTTCCTGAAGGCCTCTCTAGGCGATAACAGAGCTCCAGATTGATCCGTTTTTCGCCGTCCCCAGGCTTCAGGAGGCTTTCCTGAAGCCTGGAGAGAGCAAAAACGGCCAAAAAGAAGGCCGAAAATCAGCTGACCAGTGTGTGCATGTGTGCTGGAGCTGACATAGGGCAACACCTCGCGTGCCCTCAGATATGGCTCTGCGTGCCACCTGTGGCACGTGTGCCATAGGTTCGCCATCACTGGCCTAAACATTCCCTGCATAGCAAATGGCTAGTAATTTTATCTCATATCAACAATGTAATAAATGATTGTGGCATGAATGGTGGGCAAAGGGCAGATGATTAGAAGATTTCCCCCTCCCTCCCTTTTCCTTTGAGACATTGCTGTTTTCTGACCCTAGCTGCATATGAAGGCATTTTACCTTTCACCCTGTCAATGCCGGGGCAGATGATGATAGACTACTCGAGGCGATTATTGTTTGGAAGAATGGTATAAAGAAGTTTGGGATATTGCCATAAATGATAAATTAACATGTAATATTAAAGTAAGGAGAAGCATAATAAAAGTGAATGAATTTGGGAACTGGAAGATACGAGGCGATTATTGTATGGAAGAATGGTATAAAGAAGTTTGGGATATTGTCATAAATGATAAATTAACATGTAATATTAAAGTAAGGAGAGGCATAATAAAAGTGAATGAATTTGATGGAATTTGGAAACAGTTCCTAATGTTCGTGTTTGCTGGGGGAAGTGGGATACCACCACCAGAAGAGGTCTTAAGGTTTTGGAAGCAGGAATGATCTCGAGGGGAGAGGGAGCACTTGTTGATGGGTTGTATTGTGTTTATAATTTATATTGTGTATATAATTTATATTATATAAATTTATATTTATATCGAAACAAATAATTGATATATATTAAGGTTCATGTATGTGTTAAATGAAAATAAAAAATTTAAATAAAAAAAAAAGATGATGATAGACTGCTGACCATGAAGATTTGCACACGTCATTTTGGAAGCACTCCTGCTCCCAGAGGCCCATTTTTTGGGGCACGGAGAGGAGAGTGCCTCCCTGTGTGTTGTTCTCAGGCTAAGGAACATGCTCCCTTGTGAACATGCATTTGACACAGATGTTGGATTAATATTGATTCTCATATTGATTTTAATGCTGCGGGTCGCATTTCTTGAACTCCTGTCTAAATTATTGTGGCTGAGTCAGTAGTGGGTTCTAAAACCCGTTGCTACCGGTTTGCGTGGGTGCGCATGCGCAGAAGCGTAGCGGGCGGGTGGGCAGAGCCTCCTGCTGCCGCCGCTACTGGTTCTAAGAACCGGGCCGAACCGGGAGCAACCCACCACTGGGCTGAGTGTAGTAACAGTTCTCCAGGATTGCCAAGCAAAAGCATTTCTTGACTTACTGACTAGAGGCGCCACAAATTGGGTCTGCTCTGGGAGGGGGGAAGAGACAGAAAAAGTTGCATTGCCATTCGGCTGTGGGCCCTTGTCCCCTAATATATCAAATCACAAGTACGCTGCTAGTGATGTTTGTGCATTGATTTAAATAAAGGTAAAGCTTTTGCTTCCTCTCCAAAGAGTTCTAGATGACTGAATGATGACTGCTAGCACAAGTTCCTCAACCCTGTTTTACAAAGTCAAATTTTTGGCTCATTTAGTGTAATCTATTTTTGCCCTGCCAGGGGCTTTCCTGATCTTCAATAGGTAGTTTCCCAAATGTTCCAACCTGAACTCTTTGTACTTGTTGAACTACTTTCAGTATACAATGCAGGCACTGTACTGCTGCTGACCCATGGTCTCCTCCCCTCCCCCCCTCTTTTCTTTTTCTTCTTAAAGACACAGCACTATTTGCTGGATTTTGACTTAGAGGGCAGTGTATCACTGTACAATATCAGTTGAATGATTGCACTGACTTCTAAAGAGAAGTTAAGGCCTTGCTGTTCTATGGGATGAATGTGATCTGCCCTAACAGAAAAATTAGGAGATAGAATCGATTGAAGCTCCCTTTACTTCCCAGCTGTTTTCCCCTTTTTTTTTGCAGAAAAGTTTTATTTTCTTGTGTGAGTATACTGAGAACTGAGATTCCCTCACTAATAGTAGGAAGAGGTATAGTCCATTTGATGGCTTTAGCATACTATCACACTATTCTCAAGATATTCTCATTAGCTATTTTAAGACACCCTCCTGGTCATTTTAAAGAGTGCAATTGCAAATGAAGCAAGAAAAGTGGACAGGAAGAGGGTGGCATATAAATAAAAATAATAAATAAGAAGAGACATATAAAAATAACCAATACGGAGTTCTCTGTCTTTTATTCACCAGAGCTATTTGATGCAGGAAGCTCATTCTTTTTTTGCCATGACTTTATTAAGTTTCATTATAAAATAAAAATACAGGAAAAGCAAAAGTTAGAGAACTAAAAGAAAGAGAGAAGTGCAAAGCGAGAAAAAAGTTGTGACTTTCAACTTTTCTCAGTAGTGTAAAATGCAAACAAAATACACAACATAAACGTTTCAAGCTATTTATAAAATTAAAAAAAATCATTCTAATCATCAAAACCTAAAATCAAAGTTTCATTTTTTTCAGTTTTGAGCAAAAAGTCCAGAAATAGAGCAGAAACAAAGTAGAAACAATAGAAATGAAACTGGCTAAGTTCTTCTCTTTAATTAAAACAGTCAGTTTCACCATCCCTCTAACTCCATCACCTTTAACATCTACTCTTCCATTGCGGGAATTAGTGTGTCTTTCCATCAACATAGATAATAAAACTCCAATTTTTTGACAATTTCTCAGGCATCAAATACACAGGATTCTCATTCTTGTGATGCAATCCAACCTGTAAGAGCTAATTCTTCCACAGTGGGAGGAAGGACAACTGTTTTCTAAATAAGGTAGATGGAAACAGTGAGAGCCAAATAATCCCTTACGTAGGATAAGCAGAAGGAAAAGATGCAAACAGGGTTGAATATTGAATCTATAAAGAAGGCTTGAAACCCTCTACTTGCTGAAATGCTTTCTTTACGGCTAGTAACTTTACAATAAAAATTACTCACCACAAGTTCCTGGATTCTTGCAAACTGACCTAACAGGTTCAGTCTTGCCTTGGCAGCTGAAGCCAACCTTAGATTTTTTTTTTTTTCTGGTCACACTTAGAGATTGTTTCTGAATATATTTCCTGTAAAAAAAAAGTAGCAAAAGAAAAAGAAAAAAGAAAGGCTGAATGGACTTCCCCATACAATACTCACTTCAGTTATGGCTTTGGAACACTTTTTGTTTTCTCCTCCTCCATGGTGGATGAAATGAAAAGGCAGAACTTCTGAGTAATTCTGTCCTCTTGGTCTGTCTCTCCAGCGTGGCAAGCTGGAAGCCGCCATTGCTGAAGCAGAGGAACGCGGTATGCTGGCTGTCAAAGATGCCAAGGCGAAACAGGAGGAGCTGGAGCTGGCCCTCAACAAAGCTAAGCAAGAGATGGCCCACCAGCTGCGCGAATATCACGAGCTGATGAATGTCAAGTTGGCTCTGGATATTGAGATTGCTACTTACAGAAAGCTGCTGGAAGGGGAGGAGAGCAGGTATGTGGCTGGAAGTAATATTCTGATCATTGCAGCAACTTTACCACGGCTGCAGTGTTCAGTCAAGTGGCTTTTTTAAAAAAACTAATCAAGGTTTTATGTCCCTGTCTGGATTATATATAAAATAAGTACTTATGATCATTGCCTATGGAAGCGATTGCCTCTTCTAATAAGACTTCTGCTATAACACAAACATCTAAGGCCAAGAAGGCATTTAGTTTTTAAAAACGGTTGTGTTTTTTTTTTAAATATTTATTTATTTATTTATTTGCTTGTTTGTTTATTTATAAAATATATTGACCACCCATCTTACCACAGGGTAACTCTGGGTAGCTTGCAATCATATGTATGTGTATATGTACTGTATGTATATACCGTGTTTCCCTGAAAATAAGACCCTGTGTTATATTTTTTTGAACCCTGAAATAAGCTCTTGGCCTTATTGCCATGCACTCAAAAGCCTGATTGGGCTTATTATCAGGGATGTCTTATTTTGGGGGAAAACAGGATATCTATATATCTACATCTGTGTGTGTGTGTGTGTGTGGGTGTGTGTGTGTGTGGGTGTGTGTGTGTGTAGATAGTGGTGTGTGTGTACAGGGGTGTGTGACCCTGTGTTATATTTTTTTGAACCCTGAAATAAGCTCTTGGCCTTATTGCCATGCACTCAAAAGCCTGATTGGGCTTATTATCAGGGATGTCTTATTTTGGGGGAAAACAGGATATCTATATATCTACATCTGTGTGTGTGTGTGTGTGTGTGTGTGTGTGTGTGTGTGTGTGTGTGTGTGTGTAAATAGTCAGAGAATGGATCCCACACTTGATAAAAAGCATCCAGAAAAGAGACTTAAAAAGAAGATGGATCGATGACATCAGCAAGTGTTGCGGGCCCAATTGGCAAAAGAAAACTCAGGACTGTATTGTTTGGAAACGTGCGGAAGAGCCCTTCATCCTGCAGTGGACAGGCAATGGCTAAAATGATGCTGATGATACATAAATAACTTAATACCAACTGCTGAAGTCCGCTATGTATATGTATCCACTATGTATATTTAATCCAACATTACCTTTTATTAATTGAAACTCCTATGGCAAAATGGTTGAGATTAAGTGAATCATGAAGGAAGACCTATGCTTTGTCCTTTAAGATTATCCTATTCGTATTGTTGTCAATTAACAACAATAAAGGACTGGGTGGGGGGGAGAGTCATCTTCTGGATCATTAATCCCATCCAGTAGTATTTCGCATCTTCTTCCTAAGGCCAATAACACGCATTAATTAAAACTGGCAAGAGTCAGTTAGCTGTCTCTTCTGAATATTTTATATTAATAATGTTTTGTTTCCTTATTGCCAAGACTAAAATCTTTCAATTAGAAAAATGAATGTTTTCTTTTTCTTTTTTAATTGCTTGTGTGCTTATTTCTCACACAATAGGTTGTCTGGAGACGGAGCTGGTTCTGTAAACATGAGTAAGTTTACTTCTTATTTCTTGACTTTTTTTCAATATATATTAAACCTCAGGGACCACAGGGAAATCATCCCTTAGGGCAGCAATTTATAATTTTCTCCAAGATGAAAGTTTCCCCTGGGCTTCCTCACTTAGTGACTGCCTTGTTTAGTGACCAAAGTTCAGTGTTCAAAAATCCCCTTAGTGACCAGTCCTCGCATTTATGAATTTTGCAGTGTCTTTCTGCATTTATTTTCACTTACTTAGCCCATGCCAAATTGTCCTCAAAAAGAAAGAACCCCAGTTCAGCTGAAGGAAGTAGCAAGAAGCAAAGGAAAACTGAAAAATTATAAGCATAGTCATGGTCATGTCATTTTCACTTAGTGACTACCTTGCTTAATGACCAAGTTACTGATCCCAATTGCAATTGTTAAACAAGGACTATCTGTACTTATAGTTGTGTTCCAAAAAATAGGAGACATAGCTAGGAAAAACATTTAGACTTAATTAAAATAAGTGTAGAGATTATTTATTTATCAAATTTATTTATTTATTTATTTATGTATTTATTTATTTATTTAGCCTCCTATTTCACCATGGGATAATAAAAAAGAAGAAAATGAAAACAGTGTAAACAGAAGAGAAATAAAATAGTAGAACAATGCAGATAGTCCTCAATCTACGGGCACAATTGAACTCCAAATTTATGTTGCTAAGCGAGACGTTCTCATTGTATTACTTTCTCATTGTTTATTTCACAGGTAGCAATCAACTTACAATCTCACTGTTAAGTGAGTTTTGCTCCATTTTACGACCTTTCTTGCCACAGTTGTTAAGTGAATCACTACAGTTGTTAAGTTAGTAACAGGATTGTTAGGTGAATCAGGCTTCCCCATTGACTTTGCTTGTCAGAAGGTTGCCAAAGGTGATCACATGATCCTGGGACACTGCAACCATCATAAATATGAGTCAGTTGCCAAGCATCTGAATTTTGATCATGTGGCCATGGGGATGCCGCAATGGTCATAAGTGTGAAAAATGGTCATAAGTCACTTTTTTTCAGTGATGTTGTAAGCTGAGTACTACCTGTAAAATAAACAATGAGAAACGAATACGAGAATACATCAATCTGATAGCCAAAAAATGGATGGGCGGAGAGCATAGAGCAAGGAGGGAGGGGAGGTGGAGTCTGCCATCAATCTGGCAGCCACCTCCAGTGTGGAAATCCCTCATTTGGCCCCCAGGTCTTCAGGCTCTTGTGGAAGGATAGGAGGGTAGGGATTCTATAATAGGTATGCATTTAATAATTTCATCTTCTATCATGTTAAATATAACATTTTGATAATTTGGAGCAATTTCTCGGGGCCATACTCAAATGTATGTTCCTTCGCTTTAGGGCCGTGATGGCGAACCTATGGCACGCGTGCCAGATGTGGCACGCAGAGCCCTCTATGTTGACATGCGTGCCTTTACCAGCTCTTCCGGGTTCTGTCGCGCGCATGTGCACCGGCCAACTGCTCTCTTCTGGGTTCCGGCACGCACATGCGTGCCAGCCAGCTGGTCTTCGTGTGAAGACCAGCTGGCCGGTGCGCATGCGCGCGCCGGAACCCAAAAGAGAGCACCTGGCTGGTATGCATGCATGCCGGACCAGCTGTCTGGTGTGCATGTGCATGACGGAACGCGGAAGGGCAGCTGGCCACCACGCGCATGCGCACTGGCCAGCTGCTCTCTTCCGGGTTCCGGCACTCCCGCGCGTGCATGCGTGCTATCCAGTTTTGGCACTCGGTGCTGAAAAGGATAACCATCACTGCTTTAGGGTATAGGTAGAAAGAACAAGCTATGGCTTTTGTGTATTCAAGGATACAGAAATAAAGGATAATATGCAAGATGTTATCTTCTATTTTCATAAGAGATATTCTCAGTCAGGGAGGGATTCAGAGACTGAATTTTGCCTTTCATATCAAAAGCTTTCTTATGAAAGGTAGATTGAAGAATATGTATTTATATTTTTTATGTAGTTCTACTATAAGTGTCCTGGATCCATAGCAGTATTTGCATAAACAAAATAAGCATAACGAATATGCTTAATTCTCAGTTAATTCTCATTGCCAGCCAATCTTGATAGATTGAAGAAATCGGCTGGAAGCAGCAGAATGAAATTTAACAAGAGTCAAGACAGAGCCCAGGACAGGAGGAGAGAAACCTGGCTTAAAAATGTACTTGTAAAATGTGTTTAGAACAATCAGAAACAGAATCTGACACAGTAGTGTAATGTCACTGCAAAGAAGCCAATTGTGCATTTTAGTCATGTCAACAGAAGTACAATTTCCAAATCAGGGAAAATAGTAGTTCTGCATTGGTTGAATCGCCTTTGAATACTGTCCTGGGCACTACATTTTAATAAGGATTTAGCAAAGGTCAGTGAACACAATCAGGTGATGGAAAACTAAGTTGTATGGAGATATATTGAAGGAACCAAACCTTGAGAAGAGACAGCTGGGGATGGGATATGGTTTTCAAATATTGAAAATATTTAAACCAATGCAAAGAAAGCCAAGAACTTCTTCCTCTTATTCCAGAATAGAGGACATAGAATAGTGAAAGTCAGTTACAAGGATGTGTATTCTGAATGAATATTGGCAGCAGCCATCTTTATAACCTGAGGAAATACCTATTAGATTATTTGTGGTTTTGAAACCAATGGTGCACAATCAGTTTCAATAAAGAAAAGAAAGGGTTTCTTTGGTTGCCTTATCCTGCCTTAGTTAAAGAAGACAGGATGATCAATCAGAGATCCCGGAATCAATGTGGCTTCACCACACTTCCATGTTGCAAGTCAGCCCACTCTATATGAGATCTCTGAGGACTAAGGAAGCCAACTGAATGGGAGAGCAAGAATAACTGGGCCAAAATCCCCTTTCATACATATGAGATTATAAATTAAGTGGCCTCTGCGGAGCCAGAGTTAATGTGTCCGCTCCAGGGGTGGGTTCCAACTTACCTCGCTGCCAGTTTGCTCCCTCCCGCGCCACGTGGGCGCGCAGTAACAAAATATCTGAAAAAAAATCCAAAAAAAGATGGCGACCGCATGCACAGTGCTGGAAGTCGGCTTCTGCACATGCTCAGAAGGAAAAAAATAAAATAAAAAAAATCCAAAAAAAGATGGCGACCGCATGCACAGTGCCGGAAGTCGGCTTCTGCGCATGCTCAGAAGGAAAAAAATAAAATTAAAAAAAAGTTCAAAAAAATTCAAAAAAAAGTTGGTGGCCCCCACGGACCGGCACCGACCGATCCGGTTTGGTGACGTCGTCATGACATCACCAGCGGGCCACTACCGGTTTGGGAGAACCGGTCCGAACCGGGAGGAACCCACCCCTGGTCCGCTCCCTTCGAGAACCAATGCCTTGCTGTTGTTGGCAGAATATTTGTTAGACTATTCCAAGGTGTCTCACTGTTTCTGCTAAACATGACATGCTTTTTTTTTGTATACTGCAGCTCTGGTCAGCTCCAGTGGTGGTGGTACATACAGCAGCGGAAGTGGTCTTGGCTATGGTGGAGGATTTAATCTGGGAAGTGGAATGGGCAGTGGAGCTCTTGGTTTTACCTCTGGAGGTGGCTCGAGCGGCCTGAAATCGACATACAGTGTGACAAGCACATCCAGGAGAAGCATCAGAAATTGAAATAAGCAAAGAAAGAATCATCACTGAATAAAAGAAATGTCCCTTCCTTTCCTTGCAACAGAGAAAAAAAAATATGGGCTTGGGGAAAGGGGTTGTTTTTCCTTAGCTATCCCAAAATGGCCACAACATCCATCAGTGATGATACAAATCTATAAATTCATAAGTTCCTCCCTACTTACTTTGAACACCCTTAATTTTCTTCTTGTCCCCATTCAGACCAAGGAGAACTTTGCTGTCGATTTCACTGACAGCAAACCTTGGTCAGAAGTGTCCAGAAAGTAACCACATGCTCTGGCTTTGATGTAAAAAATGTGCTGCATTTTCCTAACTTTTTTATTGGGAGTGGCGAAGGAGTTAAAAGTCATACAAATAAAGCTGAGGCTATCTTACTTTTCTCCTAAATGGTGTTCTTTTGTGATTCTTTTAATTTTTCTTCCATATACACTGGATAAAGAAGAATGGATATGGTGCCACATTTATCATCCACTTTAAAAATAAATAAATGATCAGCCCTTTGAATTCTTGCATTATCACAGCCAAGATAATTATTTAAGGCTGAAGTGGAGAGAAGGCAGGCAATCAAATAACTTATAAGATCCAGAAGGTAGAGCTATATGCTGTCATTAAGAAAACTAGGAAAAGGTTGTTCCTCAGGAAGTTCACTCAAGTAATAATTACACATTGCTGCATAAATTGGGATTTTATGAAAAAAAACTTTTCTAAGCCTAGTAGCTACTAAAAAGTCTTCAAAAATAATTGTTTTGGTACCTTGATGTGGATAAAGTCTTCCCATTTGGAGTTCAGCCACCTTTATTACAGTCAAGCCCTTCCTGAACTGTGAAAGCTGCCCAGGAAGTGACCCATAGTTGGGTCCTTGTGATGGGATTAGCTTCCTTGAGAAAGTGGGGGGGGGTAGTTCCTCCTACAATGAAAGAAGTGGTGATGTATCCCCTCCCCAACAATTCTGGACAGCTACAGGACAGCTACAGTCTAGTCTCCTACAAAAGTCTTAAATCCAATCAGTTAACGTTCGTTAGACCAATTCTCGAATACAGCTCTCCTGTCTGGAACCCGCACTGCATATCGGACATTAATACAATTGAGAGAGTCCAAAAATATTTCACGAGAAGAGTCCTCCACTCCTCCACTCACAACAGAATACCTTATTCCACCAGACTTGAAATTTTGGGCTTAGACAACTTAGAACTACGTCGCCTTAGAACCGATCTAAATGTAGTTCATAAAATTATCTGCCACAATGTCCTACCTGTCAATGACTACTTCAGCTTCAACCACAACAATACACGAGCACACAATAGATACAAACTTAATGTAAACCGCTCCAAACTCGACTGCAGAAAATACGACTTCAGCAACAGAGTGATCAATGCCTGGAATTCACTACCTGACTCTGTGGTTTCTTCCCCAAACCCAAAAAACTTTAACCTTAGACTGTCTACTGTCGACCTCACCCCATTCCTAAGAGGTCTGTAAGGGGCGTGCATAAGCGCACCAGCGTGCCTACCGTCCATGTCCTACTGTCCTATTGTCCTCATCTATCTGTATTCACTTTGATTATGTTTATGTTTATACCTATACCTGCTATCTTGTACATGTTTGACAAACAAATAAATAAAAATAAATAAATAATCTGGTGAAAAGATTGGTGCATGCACATAAACATATTTATACAGAGAGACATACTGTACTTAGAGGCACTTGCAAGTTTTTCTAGCAGTGAGAGACAAGAAAGTTTGAGTAAAGGAGAGTCCCAAGACATAGCAGTGAATGCAGGAATTAGAAGAAAACTGCTTGAGATTGATTGGCCAGAGCTGTACTGAATGACTTAGTCTGTTCTGTATTATGATTATATCAAAACCCCTTTTTACATATTATTTAGCAATGGATTCAAGCTTTTCGAGAGAAGAGCAAACACCATCTCTTTTTGAAGGAAAAAAGTTAATCAGTAAAACGTATCATTGTCCCACTGTGAGTTTTTAGATTTGTTTGCTAATAAAATTTTACTGTTAGGATGGGAGAGAAATCAAAGTTGTCACATTATTTATGGGAGCTACTTAATGCCATTGACGCCATTGAATTTGATCACATACTCATGGCTCTTTCTCTTCCTCTTGTTCATCCTCACAACAGTCCCGTGAAGTAGGTTAATAGAAAAGCAAGGTAGGCAATATGGTGCTGCATGTTGCCAGGGTATCTGCAGGATCTCCAAATACCATATGTAGAAACATACAATTAAAAGATAATAATAAAATGGCTTGCAAAATTATCACACCTCACATGGGATCTCACAAGAACCTGCACGTAATTTCTAATATGAGATGTAGTGGTCTTGTCAGATTTAGGTCATTTTATCTTTTTTTAATTATTATTTTAATGCCTCAAAATTATTAGATTTCCTGCACCATAAACAAACTTCAAACATTCTTTAAATATAGAGGGTGAATTTGTAATGGTATGAAGACCAGACATACACACACCAATTATAGTTTTACCAAAACTACTGGAGAGAAAAGTGTGCACACCCAATATCTTTCAAGGATGACCACAGAAGGTGCTTCACCTGCCTTATACTAGAGCTGACATTTCACATGGATTATATCTGATTTTGTTACAACCAATCAAGTAAGATATGATCATCCCAATCTTGGCATTTCATAGCTAGCAGGTTGATAGAATTCACATAATGACTGTATTGACATTTTGCACCAAAATCTGTCCTAATTAGGATCTGGGCAACATGTTAAATCATTAGGTAATGTTTGCAAATTTCAAATGCTGTAAAATACTTGGCTGACTTTATCAAACTGATTGATTATGTGCTGCCAACACTTAACATCCACATAGATATATTTTTGTCCCTAACTTGGTCTTTCAGTGATGGCTTGTCAAGCAAGAAGACAATACTGTCTGATGCCTAGAACACAGTAAGAAAGACGCAAGGCTGGAAAACATTAAATACATCGAACCTATTGTGTCAAAACATCAGCTTGCAGGCTCTTTCAAATAAGTATTACTTCACCATGCTTAATAAGACCCCTTTCCTCCCAGGGAAGAAGTCAGGCCAGTGTTAATGCTAACACATTTCGTATTATTTATTAATTTGGTATGGTGCCCAATCCATTTCAGCTCATAGCAGCTTGCAAGAACAGTTAAAGTCTGTGGGATACATAATAACATAAAGCAATATACCTGTAATTGCAACGGTAAAAATACTTCTTCTTATTCTTTACTTCCTCTTTTACTGCTTCAGTTGTCAAGGGAAATACAAATATATTATATAACAGGGGTCCCCATGGATCGGCACCGGGCCATGGCATTCCCTGGTGCCCAAAAGGTTGAGGGCCGCTGGTATGTAAGATACTGTACTTCTATATCTACTATACTGTAACATTTATGGTATATTTAATACTAAAACATCTATAGTAAACAATTTAGCAATTTAACAAAATAACACTTTTAAAAATATGTATTAAAAAGTTTTGAAAAATCTAACATCATAATTGAAATTAGTAGTGTCATTACAAATAAATTATTATTTAAGTGTAATTATTATTGCTTCTCCATGCATACCCACACCTACACAATCATACCCACACCTACAGAGCCATATCCATACCTACACAGCCACATACACCAGTGGTGGGTTGCTGCCGGTTCAGACCGGTCCGGCTGTACCGGTGGTGGAAATTTTCACCCACTCGTCAAACCGGCAGTGATGGCTGGCTGTCCACGCCCCCGAACCGGACCTCCGGTCACCGCGGCTGGCAAAGAACCCTCTGCACATGCACAGAGGCTTCTCCACATGCGCAGAGGGCCATTTCCCCAATGTGACTTCCGTTGCGATGCGAACCGGTAGGGAAGGTAAGTGGAACCCACCCTGACATACACGTACGTACATCTAAACACACATACTACTTCTCCTGGTTACTCTGCAAACAGAGATATTATTGAAATCGGTGGAGACTTATTTAATGATTTGGCAGCAAGATATAACTTTGTGTTAAGGTGTGTTAAGATCCTAAGATGCTGGAGCAGGCCAACTTTTCCACATTAATCCAGCAGAGGTTCCCTGGAGACCAACTGACAGGATGTACAAGATTCAAGAGAGATTCAAGAGTATAGTATATCCATCGACAATAGCAGTCATTGATTATAATAGGCGTGTCCTGTATGGGTGTGTCTAGACCATATGAAAACCACCTAAATTGGGAGCCTTTGTTGCATCTTCTGGCAGCTGTATTCTTTAATAACTATGTACTGTAAAGAAGGATTTTCTTTTATTAATCCTGGATCTCCCCACATTTATTTCAGTGTTTGATCTTGCATTCCAACATCATGAGCAAAGGAGAAAGACTTTCCTGGCTCCCAGCTTCCATGCTGTGTATCTTTTTATCTATCTCTGTCACATCCACCTTACCCTGCTTCTTTGTAAGCCAAACAATGTCTTCAATGCTACCATTTGTCTGTGGGTGGAAGTGAAGAAGGCTGTTGTAAACTATTCACTTTGATTGTATTTTTCTGCATTTTCCCCATAGGATTGGAAATAAGCTCAATGCTTAGAAATAATTCTTAATGTTTGAGATTATTGAGTGAGATTAAGGATTTAGGGCTTCATGTCTCTCCTTGTCCTAGGAAGACTAATGAACAGGACATCCACAAGGGACAGTAAATTGCACTAGAGTTAAGAGCTGTAGACTTTAAACAAGAAACTGGTGAACTGGTGGAAATAGCAGCTACAAAATGGCGCAGTCTCAGTATAGTTAAAGTGAGGCTAAACTTTCTCAATGCACACAGTTCTGCCCACCCAACTGAACCACCCTACCTGATAAAGCAGAGAGCTTGTGCCTAACCCTAAGCTCTGCCCACTTCAGTCTGGAAGTTGGGAGAGAGATAAGAGCAGCAATATTTGCACTTCTTCTTTTTCTCATCTCATCTCATCTCATCTGAGATGATGATGATGATGATGTTTTTGGCTTAGCATCTGTTCCAGGACATGGATTTATCAGTAGCTAATGTCAGACTACCTGACAGGTTGAGAAGCCTTTTCCAACCTTTCTCAGGTGCATCTATGGCAGGGGTTCCCAACCCCCAGTGTGTGGACCGGTACCAGTCCATGGCATGCCAGAAACCAGGCCACGCAAACAAGGGAAGTCCCATCCGTGGGATGCAGGCAGCATGTGAAATCACACCCCTCCAGTCCATGGAAAAACCTCTCTCCACAGAACCGGTCCCTGGTCTCCAAAAGATTGGGGGCCACTGATGCATCCTTTCTCTTTCTCCTTTTACTGTACTTTACATTATTAAATTCTATAATGGAAGAAGCATCAATGTATAAGATCATCTTTCTGTATCTAAGGGAAGATACTGTATCTTCTTTTATCCTAGGAGGTTAGAAAAATAAAAATTCTATGCCTCTAAGGCCATAGTATTGTATCTTAAATTATACCTATCAAATTTACACAGACAGCCATTTGTCTTTCTCTCTTAACTTGAAGAGCTGGGACAGCTCAACTTCATTCACACTATGTGCTCTCTCTTAAAAACACACATGCAAGATCCCATAAAACTGTTATTCTTAGGATCCAAAACTCATATTCAGGTATCACTGTCTTGTAGATCACTCAACCACTTGTCTGAAACAGGATCTCCTGCTTAAGCAGAGGGTTGGACTAGAAGACCTCCAAGGTCCCTTCCAATTCTGTTATTCTGTTATTCACTCATGCATCCATGGTAACACATTCAGAAAGTAAGTCCCTTCCTCTGTAATTACCTTGATGCAATTTTAAAAGGTAAAACACAAGATGAGAATGCATTCGTTTACTATTTTCTCTGTTTGCTTAAAGAATTTTGCAAGACCTTGTCAGATAAGATTGGCTAATGTATAAGACATGAGCAATAATGAGAAAAATTACAAGCATAAGAATCAACTTTGATGCAGATATGGGAGTTATATAGCCAGTTCTGCTCTGTATCCAACAAGCCTTTAGCCTGGCTAGGAGAGAAAGATTAATAGACAAAGAAGCAAGAAAGTGCAGGAGGACTTTTTGAGAAGCCATGTCAGGAAGTAAATGGTAGACTGGTAGTAACATAGCATCAAAATTCATCATTGGCCCCCTGGTGCTGATTAGATCTTGTCCATTCTGACTTTGGTTGTTTAGTTACTCTGAATTGGATCTCCCCACACACAGTCCAGCTTAGAATTGGCTCCTTTGGGCAATGTTCCAACTTCTGGATCTGTGTGATTGGCTGAGAGGGATGTTACATCATGACATTGTGAAGGTCTATACCCGCGGTGTCACATTGCCATCATGTGACGTATTGTGACATTTTTCCCTTTGCGGTGCTGGGGTGGGTGTGGCCTGCGTGTGAAGCATCTGGCCAGTTTGACACTCCTGGTTTATAACCTCTAGACTCCTGATTGACATCAGCAAGGCTCTTTGTTCTTATCATACCTTACTTTCAAAATATATTGAGGTTACTATATTTCTGTTCCTGAGAGGGACACACACAGGATTAGAAACAAACACATTAGTCTGAAAGATAGTTTGCTTCATAAAACTAATAATAATGATAGTCAGTCAGGGCTGTATATTGTGATTCAACATTCAGTAGAGATTATGCAAAGCTAATCAATTCAACTAATATTCTATTACTGAACAAGGACAGGAAGAGAGGAAGAAATGCATATTAATTTTGATGCAATAAGCATTGTAAGCCTAATACAGAATCACAGGAACATCAAATGGAAGATAAGGGTACGGTTCAGGCATAAAAATTACTGTACAATCAATATTTGTTGTTGTTGTTGTTGTTGTTAGTTGTGAAGTCGTGTCCAACCCATCGTGACCGCATGGACAATGTTCCTCCAGGCCTTCCTGTCCTCTACCATCCTCTGGAGTCCATTTAAGCTCACGCCTACAGCTTCAGTGACTCCATCCAGCCACCACATTCTCTGCCGTCCCCTTCTTCTTTTGCCCTCAATCTTTCCCAGCATTAGGCTCTTCTCCAGTGAGTCCTTCCTTCTCATTAGGTGGCCAAAGTATTTGAGTTTCATCTTCAGGATCTGGCCTTCTAAAGAACAGTCAGGGTTGATCTCTTCTAGGACTGACCAGTTTGATCGCCTTTCAGTCCAAGGGACTCGCAGGAATATTTTCTTATGGTCCAACTTTCACAGCCATACATTGCAACTGGGAAAACCATAGCCTTGACTATACACACTTTGATTGGCAGGGTGATGTCTCTGCTTTTTAGTATGCTGTCTAAATTTGCCATAGCTTTCCTTCCCAGGAGCAAGCGTCTTTTAATTTCTTGGCTGCAGTCCCCATCTGCGGTGATCTTGGAGCCCAGGAAAATAAAATCTGTCACTACCTCCATTTCTTCCCCATCTATTTGCCAGGAATTGAGAGGGCTGGATGCCATGATCTTAGTTTTCTTAATGTTGAGTTTCAAGCCAACTTAATATAAAATCAATATAGTTAATAATATAGTTATAGTTAATATAAAATCAATATAGTACCACCCAAACAATACACATCCATCCAATACAATAAGGAACTGGCACCGAGATGGGGGCGAGGGGGTCAAAAAAGTCACAGGAGCATGATCAAAGCCCTGCCTTTGTGTGTGTGTGTGTGTGTGTGTGTGTGTGTGTGTGTGTGTGTGCGTGTGTGTGTGTGTGTGTGTATCAAGATCCCCAACATCTCCTCCAACATGTCAGGAGGTCTGATCATCTCTCTCCTGCTACATATGTAATGTCACGTACTAGATGTTCCCCAAGCTGGCCTGAAGAACCAAGAAATAACCAACCATAAATGAGAGCCAAGTTGCCTTTTCTGGATGATTATGCTGGTTCTACAACTGTTCTTCTCCGGTTTCTCCACCCAACCCTTTTGACATTCATGGGATCAAAACCGTGTGTGGGGGTTCAGAGTTGTAATTGTTATGTTTGTCTGAATAATTATCTGCTAAGCTTTAGGACTTTGTCCTGACTTGCTTCCTTTTTATTCCCCACCAAGAGAAATTATAGAATCAAAAGGAAATAGAAAATCTCTTGGGAAACTTCTGCCTAGGCCTTAATGCTCCTCTCCCACAACCAATTTCATCCCTGGGACCTGCAACAAGTTCTGCTTTTGCACATTTGGCAGCAACTGTTTAATAAGATAAACATTAATGACTCAATAGCCAAAGGAGATGCAGAGACTCCGTTACAGGCTCCCCAGATCCGGTTACCAAATATCCATCAAGTCTGCAGGCTGAAGAATTATACAGCCAATTGTTTTGCCTTCCAGCTCTTGATAACAATGCATCAATACATAAATGAGCTGAATATTTGTTTTCTCTTCATAAGTTATGTCTATTGTACAAAATAATATATATAGGCACTGCACACTTCAAAAACAGTTCAGAAGAAGTGCTTTGCACCCACATGACCATTACAGCTCCTTGCTGTTCAAACAGCCTGACTCTTTTCAGGTTTTCACACAAATACAGAGAAGACACTTTAGATTCTTCAAGGAATCCATTCATTAAAATTAATGCCAGGTTTAAAGTAGCAGCTACAAAAAAGCAGCCTTTTTTCAAGTCCCAAAACATTTCTGGATCAGTCTCAAAGTATGCAGACTTCTAGAATGCACATAACATTGTTCCAGAAAGAAAAATGTCTGTCTGGCAGAATTGGAAAATATCAAATGGTATGTGAGGATTCAGACTGAGCTTCTATTGAATCAACATTTTGTTATTTTGGAAGGAGGATGGAGAGACAAAACAAGTATCATTTCCATATTACTCTACAGGTGATATAATACTATATCCATTCACACCTTCATCTATTCATTTTAACATTATAGGAAGTTAATTACTTCCTATAATTAATTAGAGTGACATGGTGGCCCAGTGGTGAGGATGCTCGCCTCCCATTCATAAGGTTGAAATTTTAATCCTAGGTAGCAGCAGATGTTTCTCTCTCAGGGCTCAAAGAGAAAATATCTGTTGCGAACTTCAAATAGGCATCAGGAAGGGCATCCTGCCAGTAAATGCTGAGTTCATTCGGTCGTCCTGACTCTACCCTGAATTAAGGAATTACAGAGTTGTAAAAAGAAAAAAAATACTAAATGTGTGAAAGCACTTCCCAAATTATACAAGCAGTAGAGTAAAATGCCTAAAAATATTCAAATTCCAGGTGAGGGAAAAAACTTGACTAAAAGATTTTATTTTCAAATCTTTCCTAACTACTAGGCATCATGAACGGTTTCCAGGTTTCCAGAGAAAAGCATTTCAGAGCTCAGGGCTGGCTACTGAGAAGGCCCAGAATATTTCTAACTAGAGGCAACTGAAGTTACATCTCTCATACAAATCTTAATAAGGGTGGGTGCTATGTAACTGAAGTCTGGCAGGCCCCCACCCTGAGGGTACCATGGAGTAAGATGTTATACATACAAAAGGATCCAGCTGTACAAACAACTCAAGAGAGTGACCTGGATAATTTTCCTACATTGGATTTACAAAAGAAGCTTGTTTGAGCTTTGAAGAATTTTGTGAGGAAAGGAGAAAGAAAAATGAAAAGAAATTTCATTCTGTCAAGGACCTTGGAGTACTCATCTCAAATGATCTAAGTGCCAGAGCTCACTGTAACAGCATTGCCACAAAGGCATTAAGAGTTGTTAACCTAATCTTGTGAAGCTTCTTCTCTGGTAATATTGTACTGCAGGCCAGACAAAACTTTTGCTAGACCAATTCTTGAATATCCTACCTGTCAATGACTACTTCAGCTTCAACCGCAATAATACAAGAGCACACAATTGATACAAACTTAAGGTAAACAGCTCCCAACTCGATTGCAGAAAATACGACTTCAGCAACAGAGTGGTCAATGCCTGGAATGTAATACCTGACTCTGTGGTTTCTTCCCCAAACCCCCATAACTTTAACCTTAGACTGTCTACTGTGGACCTCACCCCATTCCTATGAGGTCTGTAAGGGGTGTGCATAAGCGCACCAACGACCCTACCGTCCCTGTCCTAATGTCCCCATTTATTCGTATCCTTATCCTGTAATCATAATCATGTTTATTCCTATATCTGTTATCTTATACGTGTCTGACAAATAAATAAATAAATAAAAATATGACATTACTTAAAAGGATTAAAAATCAAGATTGTTAGAAGTAAAAGAATATAAATTTCATTTATTTGATCAAGATTAAAATAGATATGTTGCAGGATCCAATCTGCTTCGATCACCGGGAGCAGAGGTTTAGTCTTCCGAGCTTCCGGACTCGTGCTGGAGCCCATCCTCAGGGAACTTCTCTCTCTCTCTCTCCAGAATGTGACATTCCAGTAGAAAGAAGTTCCCTGAGGATGGGCTCCAGCACGAGTCCGGAAGCTCGGAAGACTTAACCTCTGGTTCCGGTGACTGAACCAGATTGGATCCTGCAACATTATCCTGGGACACGTATATATTTGTCTTAATTTATGATAAATACGTTATCTCTGGTAACCTTCAATGGACTTTTGCTGACATCAGAACTGAAACAACAAGGCTATATGGATTTATTTATAGATAAGAGATGGCATATGGGAAGAAGAGATGATTTACTGTATTTTAAGAGAAAGTGATAAATTACTAAAATTATTTATAACTGTGATGAAGGGGGAAGTCACTTCTTTATATGTTTCTTTTTTTCTTTACAGTATTTTCTCTTTTTCCTCTTTCTTTTCTGTCTGCACCTTCTATTTTTTTCTTTTTTTCCCCTTTATTTCTTTTAGTTTTTATGATTATAATCATAATTTTTTTTAATAAAATTGCTATTAACAAAAAATACAGAAGGAGGCAGGGATTGCATTTCAACTCTTCATCCATCATGTTGCCGAGGCTGACACCTCTCTGCCCCTAAGCTGGTGGACACTTCTAAGGAGATCTGATGGGTACAAATGTCAAAGAGGCAGATTTTGTGTCAAGATGTATAGTTTTATCTCTTTTGACGGTGAAAATGGGCTTTCATTTTCTAGGATTTTAAAGGAGAGACAAGGCTTTCATCTTCAAATAAGCTGCGGTTATTGGATTCTGCAGGATGCTCCACATTGCTGGTATCCTGGCTCAAGATATAAAGCAGAAGCAAGAGAAGCTGTAACAAGTCCATTTTTCACAGGGAATGGCCAGACAAACACAATAGCCACATCATATAAAATACCTACAAGCAAGCCTCTCTCATACAGAGAACGCTCACCCTCAAGATAAAAGAACAAAAGGCAAGGAGAAGCATATCAAATTAAAAAGCTGAGGAATCTCATATAAGCAGTCAGCAAATTTGCAATGAAATCACACTTCCCCTGATGTAAATCCCTTTATATTCTGGGTGGCCCATGCCCAATCAAGTCTTCGGCGGATTATAGCGATAATGATAATTATATCACATCATCATTAGAAGCATGATAACATCATGAAAATCAGGGGTGGGTTCCACTTACCTTCCCTACCGGTTCGCATCGCGACGGAAGTGTGCGTTTTGTGCGTGCACGCCCCTTCACTCTCGCACGCGCCCCCGTCACGTCGCACAAAAGACCCGGAAATGATCCTCTGCGCATGCGCAGAAGCCTTTGTGCATGTGCAGAGGGTTTTTTTTGCAAGCCGCGGTGACCGGAGGACCGGTTTGGGAGCGTGGACCGCCGGTCATTGCTGCCGGTTCTGCGAGCAGCGGTAAATTTCCGCTACTGGTACTAAAGAACCGGTCAGAACCGGCAGCAACCCACCACTGATGAAAATGCCTGTTTCGGTACTTGGGGGGGGGACATATAAGCTTTCACACTTACTGTAATTCCTAACTACATGGAAAGAAAGAGAGGGAGATTCACAAGTATTATGTCTGAAAGATTGAACTCTTTCACTGCATTCATTTTTCATGTTATTTTCTTGCCATGTACAGGTAGTCCTCAGATTAGGACGGCAATTGGATCAGGATTGCCATTGCTAAGTGATGTGGTTGTAAAACACAATGTCACATGACTGCTTTGCTTAGTGATGACAATCCAGGCAGTCCCAGTTGCCATCATAATCCCAAGTATGTGGGTTGTTAAGGAGGAAGTGCTCAGAATCCCAGGTAAGGTGTGCAGGAATACCCCAAAGGGATATAAGAGGTCCTGGGAAACCCAGCACAGGCCACAAGTGAGTTAGGAGAGGGGATGTGAATTCAGGGAGGCCAAGGATTGGAGAGTGTGGGTCAATGTTAGCATGTACAAGTGCAAGAAGGCTGAAGGAATTAGAGTGCAGTGCAGTGAAAGCATGTATGAGTGCAGAGAAACCGAAGGAAGAAGGGCATGGCGCATTGCGAACATGTATAAGTGCAGGGAAGCAAGGAGTGTGCACTGTGGTGTGAGCACATTTGAGTGCAGGGAAGCTAAGGGAAGGAGGGCATGGCATGGTGCAAGCAGGTACAACTGCAGGGCACCTGAGGGAAGGAGGACGTGGCAGTGCAAGCACATTTGAGCTCAGGGAGGCCAAGGGAAAGAGGACATGGTAGTGCAAGTGGGTGCAAGCACGAGGAGGTTGAGGGAAGGAGGGCACAATGTGGTGCGTAGGAAGACTTACCAGAGCAAATTTCAACTTTCTCTGGCTGCTTTCCCATTGACTTTGCTTGCGAGAAGCCAGCAAGGAGGGTCACAAATGGTGATCGCTTCATCACAGGATGTTGCAACCCTCATCAATATGAGATGGTTGCCAAGCACCCCAATTGCAACCGCATGACTGTGGGGTTGCTGCAATGACCAGAACTTCAAGGACTGGTCATAAGTCCCACTCATTCAGCGCTGACACAATTTCAAACGGTCGCTGATTGAGAGGCACTGCAGGCTACTTCAGCTGACTGCTAGCTGCAGTTCAGCGGTTCAAATCTCACCGGCTCAAGGTTGACTCAGCCTTCCATCCTTCTGAGGTGGGTAAAATGAGGACCCAGATTGTTGGGGGCAATATGCTGACTCTGTGAACCGCTTAGAGACGGCTGTAAAAGCACTGTGAAGCGGTATACAAGTCTAAGTGCTATTGCTAAGTGCTAATTTGACTGCAAACCTGGGAAGCTTTGATAACTCTTTCCTCTGATAGGAACAAGAGGTAGAAGTTGCAGGTCATTCCAGTCTCCTCTGGGGAAGTCAGGAAAACTAAAGTGATCAGCCAAGATGTCTGAGAAGGGACATTTCTGTTGGAAACCTCACCTTGCCAATGTGGCTTTTCTCCCACCTTAGAGAAGATAAGGTGAGAACTATCAATTTAGCATTTCTGAACAACTCTTCTATTGGCAACAAGGCATCAGAAAGGAGCTGTGTTTATTTGTTTGTTTTGAAGCAACCATTGTTATTTATAGCCAGTAATATTCTTTTTGGTCGTGGTATCAGTTTTCCAAACTATTGTGGGTCTTACATTGGTTTCCTAAAGACTACATACACAATTGGCCATGGGTGTCAGAAATCGGACACTGCATCCCCTTCCGCTCCCATATCTGAAGCCACCTGGAGGGGGATATGTGAGCAAGTCATAAAGGTGGGAAGCAGGGCAGCTCCCTGTATTTCTGCAAAGAGATGTGGCATCTGTACACACATCTCTGCTTGGGCCACAGGTGGTTATTCCAGCATCATGGAGTAACCATGATGAGCCATGGTGGCGCAGTGGTTGGAGTGCAGTACTGCAGGCTACTTCTGCTGACTGCCGGCTGCTAGCAGTTCGGCAGTTCGATCCTCACCGGCTCAAGGTTGACTCAGCCTTCCATCCTTCTGAGGTCGGTAAAATGAGGACCCAGATTGTTGGGGGCAATATGCTGACTCTGTAGACCACTTAGAGAGGGCTGTAAAGCACCATGAAGCGGTATACAAGTTCTAAGTGCTATTGCTATTGCTATTGCTATCATGGTTCCCCACCAGCTTTCTACCTGGCCTATATATAGCATGGCTTTTAGGTTTCAGGTATTTCACAAACATTCTTTATTACACTTAAACGCGCCACACATTAAAGTGCTTATTCTCCCCTCCCTTTCTATACACGAATGAAACAAAACTTGTACTCAGCACAGAGACGTTTCACGGTTGGGGCCTGGTTTTAATCTCCTTTTCCTGCCTAGGCCAGTAGTCTGCAGCTTTGATCTTGCAAAGCGTTTGCTTACTGCAGGAAAGCATGGGCTCTTTTGCCAAATCCCTATGCTGCTGAGAAAGCAGAAGTCCATGCACCATGAAATGAGCACATACTCACAGCAATAAATCTGCAGAAAGGAAGACAGCTTGCCACGGAACATTTATAGCAGGGGAGGGCAATCCCCTCAGCACCAAGAACCACATGCAGTGCTGGATGGTGGTTCATGCATGGCCCAATTTTTTTTTTTAAAAAGGTGTATGATCCCTGGACTTTGTCCAAAGCACTTTTGACAATGCCTTGAAAAATGTGTAAGTTGGAACATATCCAGTATTTTCAGGTCTGGCAAGCAAGTTGTTAACCATGGCTAAATAGGTTAGAGTTGCAGATTATATGTACCTACCTAGTATTTTGCAATTAGATTGCACAGTTTCTTTTCCCATTGAATCATGATTGTAAAATGACATTTGGTCATAAAATTTACATAGCCTATAATTTACTTTTAGGGAAGTTTAAAAGGTGCCATACCCTGAATTTGCCACATAGGAGCATATTTACTCTTTTTTCTATGTGTTTGTGCGTACTCTAGAGGTTTGGCAAGATGAAAATAATTTCAAGCGACAGATTATTAATCCATATAGAGTACATATGTATGGATTAGTTTTATGTAGATTACATTTAAAAAAGAAAAAAAACCCTCTGTTGGACGTGCCTCCGTTCAAAACCCAAGAAAGAAACCCTCCCGACTCCATGTTTGTAGAGAAGGGGTACTTTTACTGAGTTTGAAATGATAGCAACGAAAGAAAAGCAAGATCTGAGCCAAAAGGTGCGAAAGTTACATATTGAAATTTTCCCCAAATCCCTCCCCCCAGGGAACCAGGCTGAATGTCCAATCCCCATTCCATATGGTGTCATGTGGGGCACATCTTCAGGTGTTTTCGGCCATCTGGTACACCAAGATGGTTGATCTTGACTGCATATAAATAAATCCATTCAGCTGCGCAGTAGATCATGAGGGCATCCCTCCCTTTTGGTTCACACACAGGCTGTCTTCACTCCAGCTCACTTCCCCCCCCAAATGCCAATCTCCCCCCCCCCCCATTACTATGGCAGCCGATAGCAAACAAGCATCAAAGAGGCTGGCATTCAGCCCTCCTGCAGTAGAGGCGTTAGCCCTGGAGAAAAACATAACAGAAAACAGGCAAGATAGGAACAAAGCAAAATATGAGAGCATTTTCATTAATACATTAAGGCTTGTCAGGGTATTTGGTGTGAAACAGTTGTAAAAGTTTAGGGGCTCTGACATCTCGCTCGTTCACCCATTCAGATTGAGAGGGAGAAAAATGTTTCCAGACTACCAAATACTGTACTTTCCCCCTATGTTTCCTGGAATCTAGGATCTCCTTGACCTCGAAATGCTGCTCTCCTTCGATAAGGAGGGGAACAGGAGGGTCAGGTCGGTCTGGTCGAAGAGAGGAGGTATGTTCAGGTTTCAGCAAACTAACATGAAACAGAGTTTTAGGTAGCTCTAACTGTACCGTGACTGGATTTACAATCCTTACAATAAGGAAAGGACCTACATACTTAGGTCCCAGTTTCTTTGACTTCTGGGTAGTCTGTAAGTACTTAGTGGACAAGAAAACCCTATCCCCAACTTGGTAGTCCTTCAGCATAGCTCTTTTCTTGTCTGCCTGTTTTTTATGGGCTCGATGAGCCTCGTCTAATGCCTTACGAGTGATGGGCCAGATAAACTGAAGCTGCTCAATCCATTCCACTAGTGAAGGGGTTTGGGGCTTCTCCTGAGGCAGCTCTGGAATGGGTACAAAGTCCTGACCAGAAGCCACTTTGAATGGGGTGTTACCATGGATGGAGTTATTATAAGTGACCTCTGCAAAGGGCAGTAAGTCGGCCCAGTTATCTTGCTGATAATTTATGTAACATCTGAGGTATTGTTCTAGCATCGACTTAGCGCATTCACAAGCCCCATTAGTTTGAGGGTGGTGGGAGGAGCTTAGGCCTTGGACGGAGCCTAACAACTTTAGGAACTACCTCCAGAAGTGGGAGGTGAATTGTACCCCCCTATCCAAAATGATGCGTTCGGGAACCCCGTGTAACCTATACACATGTTGAATAAACAGTTTAGCCAGTGTTTTTGCGGAGGGAATCTTGGAGCAGGGTACAAAATGCACCTGCTTGGAAAACAAGTCCGTGATCACCCAAATGACCGTATTTCCTCCACTCTCAGGTAGTTCAATGACGAAGTCCATGGATATTTCCTTCCATGGAGCACTAGGCCTAGCAACATTCTGGAGCAGTCCAGCCAGTTTGCCAGTGTGCTTCTTTGCGGAAGCACACACAGGACAAATAGTGACGTAGGCTTCTATGTCCTTTTTCAAAGAGAAACCAGAACTGCCGTTTAACTAAGTGTAAAGTTTTCACGAACCCAAAATGTCCAGCAACTTTCGAATTGTGGGCCTGTTGCAATACGGTCCCTCTAAGACTGGCGGGGATGTATAACTTTGCGCCCACCCATGCCAGGCCATCATGAATGGTGCACTCATTTGAGTGGGACAAAAACCAGTCATCAGTTTTCAGTGCCCCTTTTAACTGCTCGCTTAAATTGGTGGGAAGGTCAAAGTTCACCTTCCCCTGGGCTCTGGTGACCACTGGGGCAGCCAGTTGCTTGGAGGGGATAACCGGGCAGATCACTTCTGGCCGAGCGCTATTATACTGGGGTAATCTAGATAAAGCATCTGCCATAAAGTTCTTTCCCCCAGGAAGGTAGCACAATGAGAAATTAAAACGATTAAAGTGTTGCACCCAACGGATTTGTTTGGGTGCCAATTTCCAGGGTGTTTTTAAGGCCTCTAGGTTTTTATGATCTGTCCACACCTCAAAAGGGTGTTTTGCCCCTTCGAGGAAATGCCTCCAAGTTAGCAAGGCTCATCGGACTGCAAATGCTTCCTTCTCCAATATTGCCCATCTCCTTTCGGTTTCAGTTACTTTCCAGGAGGTGTAGGTGCAGGGTTGTAAAGTTCCAGTAGCGTTGGCTTGTAGTAATACTGCCCCCACAGCAACATCACTGGCGTCGGCCTGGACTATGAAGGAGGCATCCATGTCGGGATGTTTAAGGACGGGTTCAGCTGCAAACAACCGTTTCAATTTCTCAAAGGCTGCTTGGCACTCCATGGTCCACTCAAGGGGTGGGCTAGACCTTGGTTTAGCTTCTCTGTTTGTCTTTAAGAGATTGGTAATGGGTAATGCAATTTTAGCAAAGGCGGGGCTGAATTGTCAATAGAAGTTCGCAAAACCTAGAAAGCTTTGCAGCTGCTTTCTGGTGTGTGGGGGTGCCCATTCCATGACCACCCGAACCTTCTCTGGGTCCATTTCTATCCCCTCATGCGATATGCGGTAACCCAAATAGTCAATTTTAGTCTGGTGAAATTCGCACTTTGACAATTTGGCATACAGTTCAGCAGACCTGAGTTTTTTCAGGACTGATCGCACCAACTTTACATGTTCCTCCATGGTTTCAGTGTAAACAAGAATGTCATCTAGGTAAACCAGAACCCCCTTGTAAAGGTGTTCATGCAGCACCTCATTTATCAGTTGTATAAACATGGCTGGGGCTCCTTGTAATCCAAACAGGAGCACTTTAAACTGGAAACAATCCAAATTGAAATGCGGTTTTCCACTCGTCTCCTTCCTTAATTCGAACTCTATGAGTAAGCTTCTCTCCAGTCCAGCTTAGTGAAAATCTTTCCTTTGGCTAGATGAGCTAACATGTCCTTATTAAGGGGAGTTGATAAACATTTTCTAAACACACGGCATTGAGGCCTTTATAATCAACGCAAAGACAAAAAGAGCCATCTTTTTTTCATGGAACAACACCAGAGCGGCCACTCGAGGCCTAGCAGGTTGGATGAAACCCCGTTTTAGGTTTTTATCAATAAAGGTTCACAGTTCCTCCAGCTCTCGTGGGGTCATTGAGTAGATCTTTGGCTTAGGGAGTTTCACCCCAGGAAGGATCTCTATGCTGCAGTCTGTGGGGCGTTGGGACGGAAGCACATCCAAAGCCCTCTCACTGAACGCCTCTCTGAGGTCCCAATATTCCTTTGGGATTTTCTCCTCCCCAGCTATGCGTTCCCTCACCACCGATGCCAGCTCCCTTGCGGTCTTGGCTATTCCTGGGGGACTTCCTCTTCCCCTCCCCTGCTGGGTGGAACGGATGTGCAACAGTCCCTTCCTTCAGTTCATGTGAGGATTCCATTTCTGGAACCAGGGCAATCTGAGCAGGAGGGGTCGCTCCATTCCGGGGGCTACAATAAAACTCAAAGTCTCTCAGTGGTCGGTGTAACTTTCACGCCTTTTGGCTCAGATCTTGCTTAATGACAGGTGTGCCTCCATTCAAAACCCAAGAAAGAAACCCCCATGACTCCATGTTTGTAGAGAAGAGGTACTTTTACTGAGTTTGAAATGATAGCAACGAAAGAAAAGCAAGATCTGAGCCAAAAGGCGCGAAAGTTACATATTGAAATTTTCCCCAAATCCCTCCCCCAAGGGATCAAGGCTGAATGTCCAATCCCCATTCCATATGGTGTCATGTGGGGCACATCTTCAGGTGTTTTTGCCCATCTGGTATGCCGAGACGGTTGACCTTGAGTGGTCCATTCAGCTGCGCAGTAGATCATGAGAGCATCCCTCCCTTTTGGTTCACACACAGGCTGTCTTCACTCCAGCTCACTTCCCCACCCAAATGCCAATCTTCCCCCCCTCCCCATTACTATGGCAGCCGATAGCAAGCAAGCATCAAAGAGGCTGACACCCTCATAGATAGCTAAGAGCTATTTCCTCACCTGTGTTTTATCTCAGAACACTTGATTACAAAATCAGGATCCGTCTTATCTTGAACATGAGTAAATCAGGTGAAGTTCAGAATGCACTGAAGTATATCCTGAACTGAAAGTGACTGAAATTAGTTGGAGCAAATGATGAAGACACATACACAATACATGATTTTGATACAGTGGTATTTATACAATATAGCCTAAAGACTGCTAACACATTAGATGTTTAGATAACTTAAACCATTGAAGATAAAAGAGTGGGGGAGGCGGGGCCAGCTGTCGGGCCGAACGGGTGTGTGAACAGGTAGCTCCGCAGTGCACAGCCAGTTTCCAAGCATCTGATGGGCTTCTGAGGCCGAAGGGGGTCCTGGAGGGACATCCAAAGAAGAGGGGCATCCTGCGGATCGTGAACGGATGGTGGTCGATATCGAGAAGCCGGAGAATTCCCTTAAAGATCAGACAGGAAGAAGACGGCCAGTAATGGCTGACCTGAAGAACTGACAGCTGGACAATGTAAGCGAGAGGCTAGCGGGACAACAGAGGACCGGATCTGGCAAAAAGGAGTTCTGATCGTTGAAAGTGAGTGAACAGAAAAGAGAGAAAAGCGAACGCTTGCGAGGGGATTCTCGGGCAACTAGAAAAAGAAAATGGCGCCCATTAGAAGGAGGGGTGGAGATGTCTTCCCTCTCCAAGGAAGAAAAGGAGACGCGCTGGGCAAAAGACAAGTCAAGACCTAGAAAGAAAAAGACGATGGGAGCATAAGATCGACTAGATCAGTAGGAACTTTACTTTGGTCATTTGATTAAATAAACAGACTCTATTTGGATTTTTTGTACGATGGCAAGAAGATCGGGACAGTGATAGTGGGAGGAATTGACAGTTTGATAGTTTGGTGAATAAAATGGTTTCCCTTCCGGACAGTGACAGTGTTTTTCCAGAATAGAAATAACAGATAGGGAGACACCTACTGGTCAAAGAAGGAAACATCTGTGGGGAATATTTGTGAGAGTGGAAAACTGAAAGAAGAAGGATCTAAATTGGCGTTTTGAGCTGCTTTTGTGGATAACTGACTATCTCAAAGCAAAAGAAACATTTAATCAAAATAGAAGAGACACTTTGCAGTATCTTAGAGCTGGATGTTATCAACATTGTGAGAATTGTGAGAATTGGGAATTATTGATATTTTTGGTAATAACTCCACTGATATATTATGTTCAACAAGTATTATTAATTAGTAGTACAAACATTATCACTACAAATAGTAATATTGTTGAGGTTGTTAGCGATATAGAAAGATTGTAATTGCTATAAGTTTTATTATTGTTTTCAATATTGATCTAGGACTGTGTTGTTTAACCTTGTTATATATTTATATAAGAGATAATTATATATATAAGAACAAATTATAATTAATAATCTACTATTGCTGGAGAGGTGGAGATCTATAGTGGTGGGAAGAATAAGTGTGAGAGCTTGTTAAAAAGTGATTTGGTGAAGAGACTTCTAAATATGACGAGTGTTACAAACTTAACGAAGATTGGGACAGGGAGAAAACCAGACACACAGGTGGCAGGGGCATCATCAAGCCCGTCAGGTCAATGTTCCATTGAGGAAATGATACAAAGGGAGAGATCAAACTCGTTCAAAGACCTACAAGCCATGCTGCAAGGCATGCAAGAAGCGATGACACAAAACCACGACGAACTAAAGAAGAGATTGGAGAAGTAAGAAACGACACAGGTGAACTAAAGGAGAAGATGCAGATGATGGATGGAAAATTTAAAATTTGTCAGCAACAGATCACGAAAAATGAACAAAAACTACAAGAAATGGAAGTAAGAATGGAGAAAGAAGAAAAAAAGAGTAGACGGAATTAGCGGGAAATTAATCCAAGCAAACAGGGAATTAGAAAATTCGGTCGTATTTTTGGAATCCAAGAAAGCAGCCCACTACCTACGCTTCCAGAATGTAAGAGAAGAAAAAGTAGATCTACCAGAGATTATGGCGGAAGTACTAGTGAAGGCACTCGGAATAGAAAAAGAAGGGATGCTAACGGAAATAGATGAAACTTATAGAGTACAGACGAACTACGCGAGAAGACATAACTTACCAAAAGAAATACATGTTAGATTGGTGAAGAAATCAGTCCAGGATGAAATATTGCATAGGACAAGGGACGAACCTATAGAACATAGAGGAAAACAATTAGTAGTTTTAAAGCAAGTACCAAGAAGGGTTAGAGAACTGCGAAGATCCTACCAATTTTTGACATCAAAATTAATTAAATACAATATTAATATCAGATGGCTGATACCGGAAGGCATTATGGTCTCGTGGCAAGATAAACGACACAGATTAGATACTCTAGACAAAGTGGAAGAATTTTATAACCAATATGTTAGCAATGAAGAAGAAATAGAAGAAAGGGAAGAAATGGAAGAAAGAGATTCAAGATCGGCGGACAAGGAAAAGAAAATACTTCAAATTAAAGAGAGGGGAGATGGAAAAGAAGAGAAAGCAGAGAATCATGAAAGTAGACCCAAAGAACCAAAAGAAGTCAGAGCAACAAGAAGTACAAGATCGAGGTACAGATAGAGAGATGCAGGAAGAGCTAAAAAATTTATCTCTCAACATTAATAGACTAAACTCACCCTTGAAAAGAAGGAAAATATTTAACAAATTAAAGAGATTAAATTTGGACATAATAGCAATACAGGAAGTTCACATAAAAGAAAATCAAAAGCAACTGTTGGAATATTCTAAATTAGGGAACATATATGCTTCATTAGCACAACAAAAAAAGAGAGGAGTAGTGTTATATATTAAAGAGGCGATTTTGTCTAAGCAAATCTATAAGGACGAGGAAGGAAAGATCTTGATTGTAGAGATAGAAATAAACCAGAAAAAGATTTTATTAGTAGAAATTTATGCTCCAAATGGAGGACAAGAGCAATTCTATAGGAAATTACATAACACCATTTGTGATATAAAATATTATAATATTTGTATTTTAGGAGATTACAATGCAATAACTGATAAAAAATTAGACTATAACAAGATAAAAAAAGGAATAAGAAGAATATTACCAAAAACTTTTTTTTTTAATGGTAGAGGAATTGAAAATAAAAGACATTTGGAGAGAAAGAAACTAGGGAACAAACTAATATACATATTATTCGAGTAGACACCAATCATGGTCTAGAATTGACATGGTCTGGATGTCAACGGAACTACAATCAGAGGTGAAGGAAGTTGAAATTAACACAAATCTTTGGGCGGATCATAATCCTATTAAAATCAGTTTGATGGGAAAAAAGGAGATAAGATGAACACTAAAAAGATAAATTTTGAAGGAGGAAGAATTTAAATTAATGATGGCTAAGCAACTATGTCTCTTTTTTAAAGAAAACAAAAAAGAAGATACGTCCCTACAAAACCTATGGGACACGGCGAAGGTATATATGAGAGGAATTGCCATTATCTTATATGGCAAAATAAAATAAAAAAGCAAAGACGGAACTGCCTGGAAGAAGAATACAAAAGATTGGAGGAGAAGTTACAAGAAGAACCGCAAAAAAGAAATATAAAACAACAAATGGACTTAATTAAACATAAATTGAGTTTGCTTGAGAAAAAGAACATGGCACAATATATAAAAAGGACAAACTAATTTTTTTTTGAGAATGCTAACAAGCCTGGGAGATGGTTAACATATAAATTGAAAAAACAGACAGCGAAGAGATGGATTAATAAACTACGAGATGAAGAGGGGAATATGTGCTATCAAAATGAGAAGATGAAAAATATAGCCCAGGAGTTTTATGAGAAATTATATAAAGAGACTGATAGTTATGTAGAAGGGAAAATATCACAATGTCTTGAGAAAGCAGAGTTGCCAAAAATCCCGGAAGAAATTAAAAATATGTTAAATGAAGAAATAAAGATGTCGGAATTAATAGAGGTGATCCAAAAACAGGAAAATAATAAGATGCCAGGCCCCAATGGATTACCTATACCGGTAGAATTATACAAAGAATTGTAAGATAGCTTAGGACAAGTCTTACTTGAAGTGTATAATGCAATGTTTGGAGAAGTGAAGATACCACCATCGTGGGAAAAGGCAAATATTGCATTGATACCAAAAGAAAATTCGGATAGGACGCTAATTAAAAATTACAGACCTATATCTCTTCTAAATACAGATTACAAGATATTTACATCAATAATAGCTGAACGTCTAAAAAGATTCCTAAATGAGTTCATACATACTGACCAAAACGGTTTCTTACCAAAAAGACAAATTAAAAATAACATAAGAATAATATTAGACACTTTAGGATATTACGAGATACATAGTGGTAAACAGGTGGCATTGCTATTTTTAGACGCCCAAAAAGCATTTGATAACATTAAATTGGAATTTATGTTACGTCAACTAAAGTACATGGAATTTGGCGATAAATTTTTAAATATGTTTTCGGCGATATATTCTAAGCAAAAAGCTAAAGTAATAGTGAATGGAGAGGTGACAAAAAACTTTAAAATTCAGAAGGGTACTAGACAAGGGTGCCCATTATCCCCACTATTGTTCATATTAACTTTGGAAGTGCTAATGAGGATAGTTCGGAAAGAAACACAAATTAAAGGTCTGGAAATTAGTAAGGAAGTTTACAAATTGCAAGCCTTTGCAGATGATCTAGTTTTTATTCTTGAGGATCCACTAAATTCGGGGTTAAAGCTTATAAAGGTATTAGAAGAATATGGAGAGGTAGCGGGATTGAAAATTAACAAAGAAAAAACTAAAATGATTGTTAAAAATATGACGAATAAACAGAAGGAGGAGTTGGTCAAGGGAATAAACATACAGATAGTGAAGAAAATGAAATATTTAGGAATTTATATAATGGCAAGATGTACATCAATTAAAGAAGACAATTACGTTAAGTTAACAAACTACATGAAGATTTGGAGAGATGGAGAAATTTGAGGCTTTCTTTAATGGGAAGAATAGCGACGATCAAGATGAATATTCTACCAAAACTACTTTTCTTGTTTCAAAATATCCCTATAAAATTAGACAAAAAGTATTTTAGAAATTTGAATAAAATGACATCAGAATTTATCTGGCAAGGGAAGAAACCAAGGATTAAACTTAAACTTTTGCAAGAAGTAAAAGTAAAAGAAAGAGGAGGATTTGGCGTACCAGATTGGGAGTTATATCATCAAGCAGCTACGCTAACCTGGGTAAAAGAATGGATAAATTTATCAATAAAAGATTGTTAACAATAGAGGGCCACGATTTACATCTAGGATGGCACCCATTTTTGTGGTATGGGAAACAAGTAGCACACCAATATTTTCAGAGACATTTTATAAGATAGGCTTTATTGGAGATATGGAATAAATTCAAACAGCAGAACTACAGGAAGGTTCTGATTTAGTTATCTACAATAGAAGCGTTAGTGCATCCCAATCTTATCAAGCAGGGAAAATATTTTACCTACAAGGATATAATAAATGAAGAAGGGGGACTGAAATCGACGCAAGAACTAAAAGAACAAGGGATAGAATTGGAGTGGTGGTCCTATCTACAAATCCAATCACGTTACTTGAAGGATATGAAAGAGTGGGGCATCAATAGGGAGTTATCATATGTAGTGGTTGTTTAAAAAAGCAAAGGAATATTGGCAAAAAATTCAAGTATGGCTGGTAGAATTAATTGGACAGAAAATAGAATTTAAACCATAACTATTTTTATTGGGAATTTTAGATGAGAAATATAACAAAGGGGTAACCTACTTAATAATACATATTATAACAGCAGCAAGAATGGTTTTTGCCCAAAACTGGAAAAATAGAGAGATACCCCTAGATGATGAAGTAATTAAGAAAATTCTGAGTTGCGCTGAAATGGATAGATTGATTTTGGAATTGAAAAACAAAGGCGAGACAGAATATTACGAGATATGGAACAGATTTTATCAATGGTTGGAACGGAAAAGAGGGACCCAAAACAAGAAGTAACTAGGACTTATAGAATGGAGAATTAAGGCTATGTATGTCAATATAATAGAATGAAATTGGATAAGACAGACTTAAAATGATTATGGATAGAAGTATGATGTCTTTATATATGTAAATACTGAATAGACCAAATGTATATACTGTAAGTAGTAAGGTATATATGATACTTATAATTTAGTATGTATGGCAAAGATAATTGCCAGGATGGTTACACTGTGTCGAATGTTTTAATGTGTATTTAATAAAAAAAAAGTTCAAAAAAAGAAGATAAAAGAGTGTAAAATATTATATTGGTGTTAATTATGATTTAAAATGTCAATATTAAGGACAATCAGATTATTTACCTTTTACATCCAGAACTGAATAAAAAATGCTGCAGATTACATCCAGGGATTTGTTATAGAATAAACATTTTTTTTTCTTAAACTGATAATTTGGTATTAAGATCTCCATTGTATTGATATTCAATATTAATGTCCACGTCGAGAAGAAAAGATGAAGACAGCAAATTTGACAATTAGAAAAATTAGAAAACAAAGAGAAAAAAAGGAAGAAAAAAAGGAAGAAAAAAAGAAAAAGAAAGTTATTTGATTTCTTATTCCTCCCTTGAGCTTCTGCTAATTTGCAATATTTATAAACATCTATTTACTCTTTATGATGGGAAAAAATTATTTCAATCCCTCCTGCAGTTAGCTGTTTGTGGAAGATTGTCCTTGAGAGGAATTGTCTATGTTTTTGTATTACAGTAAAAATGCAAACAACAAAAGTTTTATTGGAAACCTTCAAAAGAAGAATGCTTCTTAACTTGCAAGCTCTTTTTGAAAATTTAGATAATAGGTTCCATGAAGCAATAATTATAAATCAACCTAAACAGGATATTCAGATACAGGCAATAACAAATCAGATTTGCGGTTGGAAATTAATTTGTTGCCTACAGAATTGGAGAAGGAACTTTGTTGGAAAATTATAGGTTTGGTGCAGAGGTGGGTCCCTCCTGGTTCGGACCGGTTCTCCTGAACCGGTAGCGGCCTGCTGGTGAGGTCACGATGACGTCACTGAACCGGATCGGTCGGTGCCGGTCTGTGGGGGCCGCCATCTTTTTTTTTGAATGTTTTTTTAATTTTTTTTATTTATTTATTTTTTCCTTCTGAGCATGCACAGAAGTAGACTTCCGGCACTGTGCATGTGGTCACCATCTTTTTTGGGGCTTTGTTTTTTTTTTTCCGGATTTTTTGTTACTGCACATGCACGCGCCCACAAGGCGCGCCCACGTGTCGCGGGAGGGAGCGAACCGGCAGCAAGGTAAGTTGGAACCCACCCCTGGTTTGGTGGATAAGACTGAAAGGGCTATGAATCCAAGAGATCTAGAGATGACAAAGTAGATCAGTAATCTACCATAAGATCTCTTATGGACTTGAAAAACAAATGTGTGGAGATATCTACAGCAGAGATTTATGACTTTGGGAAATGAAATGCAATTACATGAAAAGATCCTAGTAATAATTTTAAGGAAAAAAAATTATTATTATGAATCAAACAAGGGTATTTGATCCTGGATGGACCAGAGGCAATGACTGTAGTGGATAAGGCTGAAATAGAAGCCGTTGCAGACTTTCTGTGAGTTAAATACAATAATAGATTGTTAACAGAGGGTTTTGAAGTTAGTTTTTGCAGTTGGGTTACCTACCTGTTAATTGCTTTTTTTTAAAAAAATTTACAGTAGATAGATCATTGGTCAAATTGCTTGAATAAATAGAGTTGTAGAAGCTTATATATTGTAGACCTGTTCTGTAAGGGGAAAAACTACTATGCTGAAATATATTTATACTACATTCAACTAGAGAGAACAATATAGGTGTATTTTTTTTTGTCTTGTTTGGTTTTCTTCTGTTCTTGGGTTGTTGTTTTTTTTGGAGTTTGTATTTTAATTTTTGAATAAAATAAAATTTACATATTTTATGATATAGAAAATAGCATACTCTCTGCAACCTCTTGTTTGGCTTTCCACTCACCTGCTCTCCTCCCCTTCAATCAGCTTCCTGTAGGTAAATATTTCAATATCCAGAGCCAACCTGATATTCAGTAGGTCCTGGTACTCCCTCAGCTGACAGGCTATCTCTGCTTTGGCCTTTGTGAGTGCCTCCTCCAATTCAGCAAGCTTCGGTCCTTAAGAGCAAATTCTCCATGTTCTTTCCCATCCTCAATGGCTGCCTGCATAGTGGCACACTGCAAGAAGAACAGCCAGGATTCAGTTTTAAACAACTTACCACACAGAAAAAACTTCAGTTTTGTTATTCCAAGTAAAAATATCTGGATTGATTTTCTTTGGCCACTGGCACAGAGATACAAGATGCAAGCCTATTATTATCTCTTTTATTCATTAAATATGAAACTCAGTCAACTGAACATTTAAAAATGTGTCACAAATACCACTGACTGGTGCTAATGGTTGATACGGGTTGCTGCCAGCGTCCTAGGTATCAACCAAGTATCTTCTTAAATGTTAGATGTTCCGAGTAGCGCAGCCTTTTGCAGTTCCGCTGGTGTTATTGCAGGAAGCTGCAATTTCTTGATGTGTTTTGTGAAATTCTTGGACATGGTACCAAGCGCCCTGATGACAGTGGGTATCACTGTTACATGTTTCATCCAAAATCACATAGTTTCGATGGCCAGGTCGCGATATTTCGTGATTTTTTTTTCAGTTCTTTTTCTTCGACTCTGGTGTCTCCTGGTACAGCGATATGAATAAATTGTATGTTTCGGTTTTCGACAACTGTGATATCTGGTGTGTTGTGTTCCAAATGACGATCCGTCTGTATTCAAAAGTCCCACAAGATCTTCACTGTCTTATTATCAGTAATTTTTTCCACTTTGTGCTCCCATGACTTTTCGGATAAAGGTATGTCATATTTTTTACATAATGACCAGTGGACTAATTTAGCAACTCGATCATGTCTAGCTTTGTAATCAGTTTGCGTGATTTTGCTGCACTCACATATTAAGTGTGAAACAGTTTCAACTTTGTCGTTGCAAAGTCGGCAGTTTGGATTGTCAGTGGATTTTTGTATCTTTGCTTTCCTGGCATTAGTTTGTAGTGCTTGTTCTTGAGCAGCGAGTATTAAACCTTCCATTTCTTTCTTGATGGTTCCATCTTAAGCCATGCCCATGTAAGGTTGTCATCAAATTTGCAAGATGCAATCTTCTTCTTCTTCTTCTTCTTCTTCTTCTTCTTCTTCTTCTTCTTCTTCTTCTTCTTCTTCTCTGTGAGGTAGATTGGGCTAAAAGAGAGCCACTATTTCTTTTTAATCAGGGAAGTCTTCCTAGTCTGGTATACTCCAGATGTATTGGATTTAATTTCCATAAGCGCAAGCCAGCAGGGCCAGTGGGAGCTGAACCAACTTTGTCTCTCCCCCAAATAGCATGTGGCAGAAAAGAGACACACCTCTCATATCAAAGACCTAAACTGGACTTTTTTTGCAGAAAACGTCTGAAGCTACCCCCACAGGAAATTAGGCCTGTGGCTATAGGTTGCCCAATTTTTCTAAACTCAACTACTTATAAATTCAGTACTAGCAGTGGGTACTTACTAGTTGGGACTGCTTCAATGCTGCCAGACTGCTGTTGCTTCAGCTCTGCCAGGCTGTTCCTGCAGTCATGAGATGCTCATTTTTAACATTCCATGACAGTTTCCCAGCCGCTCTCACAATCTTGATCCCTCCCCATCCAACATCAGCCACTTATCTGTCTCCTGGGAAGGGTGGGGAAGGAAAGGGAAGGGAAGGGAAGGGAAGGAAAGGAAAGGGAAGAAGGAAGGGAGGAAGAAACAGGGAAGAAAGAACCCACTGTGCATCTTTCCTGGTCTAGGCTGCTCCCTGTATGCTCCCTCGACCCACATACCCTCCCCATGTGCCTTCCCAACCCATATAGTACACTATCCCTGTTCCACCTCCACCACACTTCTCTGATGCACATAGCACCTCTTGGGGAAATCCACAAACCTTCCCAACCCATGCTGCCCTCCTGTGCACTGTCTCTAACACCTCTCACATAGCCCTACAACCTCCATACATGCTTCTTGACTTGCACTGCCCCCCACACACCCTACCTAACATCACATGGCATCTCTCATGCACCCATGCATCCTCCTGACCCATGTTAGCCACCCATGTACCCTCCACAACCCACATTGCATCTTCATACTCATACAGCCTTCTTGACCCATACCCCCTTGCTCCCTCCTCCACATGACAGCAGTCATTTACCTGCTTACTGGCCTCAGACTTGCAACTTCCAGCTGGCTTCCCCACTGACATTGCTCCTGCAAGCTTCCCACAAGCAAAGTAAATGGGGAAGCCAACTGGAATTCTAGGGAGGGGGGGAAAGAAGGAGGGAAGAGGGAGGGAGGAAGGAATAATAAGAAGAAAGGAAGGAGGAGGGAGGGAGGGAAGAAAGGAAGGGTGGAAAGAGGAGAAACAGGGAAGGAGGAAGGAACAGAAAGGAAGGGAGGAATAGTGACGAGGAAGAAATAAAGGGAGGAAAGGAAGAAAGGAAGAAAGGAAGGGAGGAACAGTGGAAGGGAGGAAGGAAGAAACAGGAAAGAAGGAAGAAAGAGGAAGGGAAAGAAGGGAGATTTTCAATGCATCCTGTGAACTTCCCACAAGGCAAGCTAGCAGGAAGTTGGAAGTTGTTCTCACTCCCACTGTTTTTTGGCCTGTCTGTCTTCATTCTTTTTTTGTTGTTGTTGATGTCTCTGAAACAATAACCCAATGGGACATCTAGTTAACATTATCTAGTTAAAACTATATCCAGCTGCGTATGGCCAGAAATAACTCACAATAGACTTTGTAGTTGCTGTGGTAACTATGAATTCCTGAGCCACTCCTGATAGGGAAACCTCAGCATGGACCATGGAATTGGTCAGAATAAACAACCCAGAACATACCAATATCACAGAGAGGCTGTGACCTCCCCATGGCCCTGACACTGCTGAATCATTGGATGGAAAAGGAGCAGCAAGGTTCAAGAAGTATTTGGGCCCTCACCGTGCTCTTGAGATTCTCAGGAATGTAATGGGAATTGAATTTCAGAATTTGGCTTGGGTAACACCCACTTTAATATAACGCCCTATTTCATGCCATGAGGAGACGACCCATCCCTAGGTTTGGCAGGAAGAAAATTGATTTTCCTTTTCAACATCTCAGTGCTTGGATTGGCAAAACATTTCGTCAGATCCTGGAGTTAGAGACATCAGTGTGCCCTGGATCTCAGCTGCAGGGAACATCTGGAAACATCTCCTATTAGTTTGAGTTCATCCTCCTCCTCATAGGGATAAGCTACAGTTTTGAGGCTGGAGTGTGCCTCCTCTTCATTATTTAGCCTGCGGAAGCTCACTGGAGATGTGATAACACTAGGACTTCATTAGGGGTAGGGCCCAGAATTTTCAGGGCCCCCCTCTCTTTTCCATGAGGGGGGGGTTTAACACATTTCTTTAATTGCACTTTTGCGGCAGATTGGTAGAAATGTTTGTTATCATATGTAGCAGTTAGATGACAACTTTCTTCCTGCAATCCTGATGGCTCTGGATGCTGCAGAATGGAGTGAAATCCCTTGCAGGGATATCTTTCCTAGCACATGCTTTGAGGATTATCCACAAATGTTCATAAGCCAGAAGGCCAATGTATTGCACATCTATCAGCTCATTCTAGTGCAGGGGTGAAATTCAAAATTTTTCCCTACCGGTTCTGTGGGCGTGGCTTGGTGGGCGTGGCAGGGGAAGGATACTGCAAAATCTCTATTCCCATCCCACTCTAGGGCCAGCCAGAGGTGATATTTGCCGGTTCTCCAAACTACTCAAAATTTCCGCTACCTGTTCTCCAGAACCTGTCAGAACCTGCTGAATTTCACCCCTATTCTAGTGCCTTTATACATCACCTAGGGGCTTCAAGATTCCTAAATTAGCAGAGCACATTGTTTAGTTCAGACTCTGCTAGGCAATGTTTATTGAGGTATTACCTACCTGACAGTGAGCGAGGCAAGGGGTGGATGGAAAATGGTAAAAGGACAAAAAGATAGAGAGTGGAAAAAAGTAAAATAGGAACAGACCAAGAGTCCAAGAAAGTATTGTTGGAAGGGCTTTAAAAAAGAATCACTGGAGGACTTGGGGGAAACATCATGTTTGGAGTATGTGAGTTGAGGGAAAGATTATAGGCAAGAGAGAGGCACATTGTATACAGTACGCTGACTGCACCAAAACTTTTGAACACAATTCAACATAGCACTTGAATGTTTCTACTATGCAGTTATGTTCCAATTCAGTAATAAAAACACTGTGCAAAAAGTATCAACACAACTAATCCACACAATTATATGAAATTGCCCATGCATGCAAAAGCACATCAATAACAATGGGCGAAAGGATATAAGGGCCACAGTGTCCAGTTGCTCCAAAATAAATAATGGAGGAATGGAAAGTTTTGAAAATAATCAGTTTCCCCTTCCAAAGGAAAATTAAATTAATAACCCCAATTCTGAGTAAAAATTTGTATGAAAATTTCAGAAGCATCTCCACTTGTTAATTTCTTCATTTCTATATCGGATCCTAAATGCATTGCCTGTGTTATTTCCCAATGCCACCATTAGGGGCCTCTGTTCTTCTATGGATGAGATGAATGTGGCATCAGAATAGGACATTTCCATTTTTAATTACTGTATAAGGATCATACTGTGTTACACTTTAATTTGCTCTGCAAATTTTGCAGTCTGTCTGCATAACGTAAGTACTAATTTTATAAGAACACTTCCCAGCCGGCACTTTCTCAAGATATAAAAGTAGTGTTCTGAAGAATTTCCCCTCTTATACAATATAGTGTATAGATTTTACAAAATGTTAAATCTATATTATATTGCTCTTGAGTTTCACGTGTTCTAACCCTGATTAATTAATCTCAAGTATTAATAAACTTTACAGGCCCTGGGCATCATGATGACAAGAATGCCAAAACTGCATTAGATTGCAAGATGAAGTTGTTGGAATCATATGAGATTAAAGGAATTTTCTTCGTACAAAATTACCATTTTGGGGGTCCTACTGCTGCTACTTAAGACTGTCACAGATGACACACAATTTTAATCTACCTGATATGAATATGTAGTGGAGAGTAACTGGTCCTTCTAAGAGCTAATCAGTCATATGCCCAGAGTCACCTGACCCGTAAGAGCCAATAAAGGAAAAGAAGGGTGGTTCTGTTGAGTCGGGGGAAGAGATTATGGGTTTGGGGGATTTAACTGGAGTCCTGTATGAGGGGGTGGCCTCAGGCAAACCTGGATGTTAGTTGTTTAGCTGTAGTTGGAATAGCGTTAAGATTGTATTTTATCTTTTTTTAAAACTCTATTTGGTGTAAAACCTTGTCTTCTTTTGGCATCTTCAATAAAGTTGATTTTGGGTTAAATCCTGGAGTTGACTGGTACCTGCCTCAGCTATTGATCCCCTGAAGTTTTATTTGATTTCCCTTTGTTGTACCCAAAATGGGTCCTAGCCTGGTTCCAAAGCCAATAAAGACCACCAGACACAAGGAGTGGCATTTTCAGTTTCTTTTATTGGAGTACTCCAGCAAAAGGAGCCAAGATCCAGAGCAGTGTTTTCCAATTACTTTTATACAGTTCAAAGCAAGAAAACAAAGAATTAGCATGGTTACAAAATCTCATTGGTTAAACATACATTATTTGCCTTATATGGAACATCAAGTGGACAGACCACCTGAGGCACCCCTACTTGGCCAGGTACACAATCACACCATCGTTTAAACATTTATTTATTAATTCCCTTCTGCTCCGCCAGGCACATATCTTCTCTCTTTCTGCTCAACCAGGCATGTAGCACACACACACACATCATTTCTTGGGATGTCTCCACTCTCCCCAGGATGGCTCCCTCCTAATACCAGGACTAATCCCTCACCTTCCTGCAATTTAGCCAGACCCAGAGTGGGGTGAGGATTTCACTCTATTCTCCTGGTTCCCCAGAAGGCTGGTGAGGGAGAAAATGGCTTATAACAAAGGGGCTGAAGGTGGGGCTGGCAGCAAGGAGGCTTGTTCCTCCTCAGGTGTGGATTACCTCAGAATTGATGGGCATTAGAGGATGGGCTGCTTCAACCACCAAGGGCACCTTTTCCCTCATTACAATGTAATATTAAATTATTAGGGGAATTACAGTTTGCAGCCCTATTTCTGGGCAGAGAATTTGGTTGTGACTGATTATTATGTTTGGTTGCAGTTAGCCAGATGTTGAGACTGACTTTGGCATTTTTATCCACCTATCGAGTCCTTCTCAAGGACCTGGGATAGGCAGGTGTTGTTTGATAATGGCGTTAAAGGTATCATTGCCGGATGTAAACTGTTCCAAGTAAAGCTGCCTTTTGCAATTGACTGATGATGATTTTGTCAATGCCGAGGGTGTTCAAGTAGTGCTCCAGAGGTTTTAGAATTGCAACCAGGACACGATTAATATTGGAACTATCTTTGTTTTCTTTTGTCACAGTCCTTCTATTTACAGGTCTTTATATTGTGCGCGATTCTCTCCAGTTCTTTCTCTTCTCTTCTACTGTCTTCAGGTACTGCAATGTCCACTATTCACTTTTTTATCTTTCTTATCAACAATTGTTGATATAGGGGGTGGTATGTGTCTGTTCAAATTATTATTGTCATTATTATTATATTTTCCCTCACTTTTCTCTCTCTTTCTCTCTCTCTAGGCAGTGAACTTACCTAATACTATTGGGCAGTGTTGAGCTTCAGTGTTTAGTTATTGTGGTCTAGAAAGCAGATTTTTAAGCAGATATCAGCCATGAAATCCTACCCCAGTATAATAAAGAATTCTGCCTTCTGTTTTCCACACAGCAACATATACAAAGGTAAACAGATTATATAATTTATCTTTTTCAAAATCATTGTTGTATGAAATCTTGAAAGTCCCCCCTCCCATCAGACACTTATGTAACAAATTCAAAATGTTGGGGTTTTTTAACTGATATTTGGGGGCCCCAATTTGAAAATGTTGGGGGGAAACCATAATATTTCTCAAATTCATACCTAAACTTATCATATGTTTTAAAATCTTGTTCAATTTGATCAGTGTTAGAATATACATTTGTTCCGATCCAAAAAAATCACTAACTTTAGCTGAGGTAACTGCTATAGAATAATTCACAGAATTTGAGAGATACAAATTTTAGCATTAGTCTATACACATACAACACTTCACCTCATAAAGCGAATAATTGCCTAATAAAAATTATGTATCTTTTTGCTAGAATAACTATTTTTCTCACTAATTCAGAAACAAACGAATTACAATTTTGGTTCATATGTCACAATAAAATCTTGGGCACAGAATCTCACAGAGTGACCTTGGACACGTTATTTCCTCTCAGCCTGACATACTAGATAGGGTTGTTGAGGGAAAACATTTTTTTTGAAGGCAGGAGAGTCAGTATTGTTTGGTATATGGTTAAGAGGCTGGCCTAAAAATCAGGAGACGGTGAGTCCCACTTTAGGCATAAAAGCCAGCTATGTGATTTTGGGCCAGTCACTCTCTCTCAGCCCAACCCACCTCACAAGGTGGTTGTTGTGGGGAAAAAGAGGTGGAGAAAGGAGTATTGTGTATGTTCACCACCTTGAGTTACTTATAAAGCAATAAAGGTGGGATAACAATCTAATAAATAAATATGCACCCCTGAGCTCTTGTATGAAAAGCAGGATATAAATCTAATAAAGAAATCACAATCTAAATCAATTAGATTGAGCCCATTGTCATGAGCAGCAAAGCAGAAGCAAGATGGGTTTACAAGCAAGTTGGGGCTCCCCAGTATGGAAAGAAGGAATTCCTCAACAGTCTTGCATACTGTTGCATTAATTTCTATAGTAAATATCATTTTAATTTTACTACAATTTTATGTTGACAGTGCAATCTATTTGTCTCTCATAAGAAATGTTTGAGGGCACATGACAGGTAAACAAAACAAGCATTCATGGACCACAGTTCATTTCATCAGATGCACAAAATGGAATTTTTCTTGAGAAATCTAACATTCGGGAGGGGGGGGACAACCCATTGTTGCTCTCCAATAGGAGAATTACAACTACCACACCATCTTTATAATGCAATCTTAATAAGCCCTTCAGAAATATACTTAATAAAAACAGGGTTATTTCTACATCAGGGTGGGGGTGGGCAGGTGGAATGGGAATAACTCAAACTACATAGATGCATAGAGAGTTATCCTTAATAGCTAAATGGCATATTGCAACTGAGAAAAAGTATAGAAAAGGAGAGCTTCAGATTAATATGTATACCTAGCCCTCTCAGAATCCCCCCAAAAAGAGGGCAAAACGATTGTAGTAGCATCAGAGTTTAACTCTTCCACCTGAAAATGAGATGAGGCAGGGGCTCATTCCGTTTGTGGCATAAATTAAAATGATTTCACAGTATTGGCCTCATGTTCCACAAAGAAATATGTTATGGCTGTTGCAGTTATCTCTTCCTCCTGTATCATATATCTTGTGCAGACATTTCAGTTATATTTTATATTCCATAGTATAGCAGTCTGTATGACAGAAAGATACACAAATAGTCTTCACCTAACAAACACAATTGGAACTGGCAACTCTGTCACTTAAGGACACAGCCATTAAGAGAAATATCACCAGACTGGATTGTGCTTTTACTGCTGGCTTTTCCATTGACACTGTCGGAAGCTGGCTGTGAAGTGTGCAAATGGTAATCACGTGACCACAGGATGTTGCAACTATTGTAAATGCAGGCCGTTTGCAAAACACCTAAATCTCGATCACATGACCACAGGGATGCTGTGACGGTCAGAAGTGTAAGGATCTGTCAGAAATTTACTTTTTCAGCACCATCATAACTTTGAAAGGTTATTAGAGCAGTCATTAAGCAAGGACTGCTTAAATTAAGCAGTCATTAAGCAATGACCTGTGTACATATGCACAGACACCCCTGAAGAGCAATCTGTAAATCTTAAGTGCCTCTTCTCAGAGTTAACAGCTATCAAAGAATTTTCAAAATAGTGTCATTAATTATATGAAAATAAGAGATCATTTATGAACTAAAAATGCTTCCATATATTTTTCAGGCAGGATAATGTTCAGAGAGCAAAAATAACAACCCAGCACCTGCAATCCAGCGAAAGCTCCTCCTACAACAGCATTTGTGGCTTCCTCACATGTCATTCAGATGTCCTGGAACATTAATATTCCCCATCCTGAGACAACAGAGGCATTGTTGGGACTAGATCATTTACAAATTTGTCTTTTATCTGTCCTGAATTACTTACTGGTGTTACGGTGGCATAAAACCACTTCCCTTTTGTACTTAGGTGAGTTTTAGGAATGACAGCTGGACTATGCCAGTTTGGGTTGTGCATGGGGGGGGGGGAAGGAGGTACTTCTAATAATTTTAAAAAGAGAAATAATTTAAGCAAGGGGAAAATTAGATATACTGTTCTCCCTGTTCTGTTTAGAAAACCACCTTATTTCTCAATTTCTTCTTAAAAACTACTCCCATCTACACAGGATGAGGGGGAAAAAGGCCCTACCTAGTGATATAAATTCGTTGGAAAAAGTGGAATAATACTGTAGTGGTGTTTACAAAAGTTTATGCAATTTCGTGTGCACCCTTCTAATCCAGCAAACTAGTTTTTAAATACGGTTAGCGCTTTACAGCAGCAGGCCCCCAGTCGGAGTATGTAGGATGTTGCCTTCCTCTGTGATTTTTCTCATATAAAAAAGCTATTCTAAAACGCAAGTGCTTGGTTAAGTGCAAAGTTCTCGCGGCTGACAAGCAGTCCCCTCTGCAGTTGATTTGACAACCAAGTTTCTGTTAAAGCCCCTAATTACTGTACTCACAGCATTCTCTAAGCGTGCATTCCCTGTTTAATCAAAGTGGAAAAACTAGAGAGCCGCAACTTTAATTAAAACTAAACCGCGCGCGTTTAAGAGGCCACGCCTCTTTCTTTCTTTTTTCCTCTTAAAACGAGTGCGGCCAATCCCCCGCTTCCGCAGGATCCGATTCGGCCAATCAGCGACTACTCCTTCGCTCTGAGAAAGATGGCGGCTTTACGAACGGCTTAGTGGGGTATGGAGGCGGCGGCCGGACTCCTCCATGGCAAACAAACGGCGGCAAGCGGTGTCGGTAACGGGAACTGAAAAGCTGATCGTAACGAGCCCGGCGAGGCGGAGCAATAGACGAAGAGCTGCTGTTGAGAGTGCCCAACGTGGCGGGAGTCCCTGTAGCGAAAACAGAGCGGAGGGTGAGAAGCCTGCGGAGGCCTCCCCGTTTTGTCCTTGCTATTTGCACCTTTCAGCCCAGCTTTGGGCAATGTGGCTCCTCTGCCTGCGCGTCACGTTAGCTTCATCCTGAGCAAAAGTATAATTTTGCACTGGATCCCGTGGTTTATTCCCAAGGAATGGTAGCGAGTTTGGAACGCAGCTCCCACCATCCCATGCCAGCTGGGACTGATGGGAAGTGTAATCAGAAGCATCTGGACTTAACCGGAAGGTTGGCGGATCGGGTACCACATTTAAATCCATAGTCCCTTTCCCCCTCCTTGTTAACGACCCTTTCCTAATTTATAATACTTGTTTCCCATTATTTCCAGAATCTTTATACTTTTTTCTACTGGATCTGCAAGTAGGACTTTTAAATAGGGAGTTAAAGGCATTGCACTTAAACACTTATGCATTTATTACAGCATCACAAAAAATAAAGTTCTTATCCTGGATCTCCTGAAAGGATCTCCAATAATATATCTTTGTATGAACTACAAAATGAAGGCTTTTTTTCTTCAGTTTCTTCTTCAGGAACATTAAGTCTTCTAGTATCACACAGCTTGAACTGTACCTCCCGCTACCAATGATTAGCACTTCCACTGTAAGGAGGAAAAACACTATAGCAAAACAGTGTTCTCTGTTCCCAACCCTCAAAGGCAGTCCAAAAAGGCAGTCTAAATGTGATAAATGGTATCAAAGACCTCTGAGAAATCAAGCAGCTCCAAGAGAATCTCTCTATCCTTGGTTTTGCCAGATGTTAGTAAGTAAGCAGTAAGATTAATATTTTGGTGCCATTGCCCAGGCCTGAAATGGGCTTAGATAATCCATTTCCTCTAGGACTATCTGCAATTGCACCTTTTTAACACTCTCCCAAGAAAGGGATGTTTGGAACAGGTTAATCCAGAATTGCTGGATTAAACAAGGTAGAATGCATAATCTGGTCTTCCAGAGATGCATTTTCCAGCTTCATGAACAAATAGTAGTAGTAGAAGCTTTCACTAATCCGGAGGGATATGGATCAGGGGTGGGTTCCTCCCGGTTCGGACTGGATTGCCCGAACCGTTAGCAACCCACTGATGACATCACGGATCCGGTTCGGTCGGCGCCGCCATCTTTTTTTGGGAATTTTCCGTGAATTTTTGAAGGTTTTTTCCTCTTCTGCTGCTTGAAAAAGGGTCCTCCCACCCGCCCCTGGGTTTATACTGACCTTTATTCCTTTGCCCGAAGCACAGCTGATCAGCTCCTCAGCTGTGGGGCTGATTGCAGCTACTGAGCATGTGCGGAAGCAAAATTGTTCGAGGGAACACGAGCGAGCGTGCGCGCGCAAAACGTCGCGATGTGAACCGGTGGGGAAGGTAAGTGGAACCCACCCCTGATATGGATCCAGATTGCAAGTGGATCAGAAGCTTATGTCACACCCAATCCTGTCCCCTGTAACTCAGTGGAAGTAACCAGGCAATCCTTTCTCATCAGAACTTGGTCAGCTGGCATGGAACTCAAAACACTTGGGAGCAATTTTGGTCACCAGTTGCCTAGATAATTTGTCACAACTTGCATAGTTTCATTTTACCAAAGCTCATAAAGTGGGTATAAATGTCCATTTTGAATAGGTGTTTTGTTTTATATTTTTCCATAGAAAGGTCTTTGTATAAGACGCCAAAGAGAACTCAGGTGAGCAGATCACGGTTGCCTACTTTCAGTTCTCCTACAAATGAAATTGACAATCAGCAAGAGATCTTTTGGGATCCTCAGTCACCTACAACATATAAACTAGGTAATTATTGTTCATATTTAAAATGTTTTCTAAGTAATTTATCTTTCAAAATGTGTGTTTGCAAACCCTAGAACATCCTAACTCTATACATGATGCTGAACTATAGTAACCTGTATCTATTAAAAATAACTGCTCAGGAGGTAGTTTATTTATTTATAAATACTTGAGCCCATTTTCCATTAAAGCTTTTCCAAAACGGTATAACTGTATACTTATAATTTAATAATGTCCATGCTATTGTCTAGGAGCAGGCTGTCAAAAAAAAATCTGCAATTAAATATGCTTGTGTAGCCTTTTAAAGACTTCACTGCTTTACTCTTGGGCTCCCATCTTCCAGTGTGAAGTGGGTCAACTTTGTGGTGGAACCTTATTACAAAGCATTCTTCCCAGCTTGTCCTGCCAGGAACTGAGCTTGTTAAGTTTTCCAAATAGAAACAGGCCTTGCTTTCTTTTTGGATTTTTACTGTCCTTTTGCTGTTGTGTGTTTGTCCTTTCTGTAATGGGTTTGTAGTGCTAAATGGGAGTTTTATGCTAATTTAAGTTTTATAGCTGCCCACCTGACATTGGTAGCACACACAGTTAAAATAACAAAAACCAAAAAAATTATGTGGATTGATACTGTATGTTCAATGATCCATTGTTTTGTTTCCTCGGCCCCTCACGTTTTATCAGAGGTTCTCTTCAACACATCAATATTCTTTCTATCCTACTTTTTCAAACTTTCCTTCTATAGAGTTTCACAGGGAATACCATTGCTTGCAGTATTTTGATCTTTGCAGGCATAAACACACCATGGCATCTAGACATCTTTTCCAAGTCTTTCGTGGCTATTCTACCTTGTAATAGTGTGTAGCTTATTTCTTGAGTGCTTGGTCTTTTATTGTTGTCTGTTGATCCTAAAAGACAGAAAGTGTCTGTTATTGTGATGTCTTCATTGTAAGTTCTGATTGTTGTGCTGTTGTCCTTAGTGTTGTCCTTATTTTTAATATTTAATTTTTGTCCTATTTTTGTCATTCTCCTTAAGTTTAATGTATTTCTTCATTGGGAAACAGTGTGCTTATACAATAGCCAATCTTGGCCTGCTTTTAAGGTAGAAGTGCTCTCTTATTCCAATTTCTTCTTTTTTTAGGCAACAGTCAAAAGAAACTGACAATTGGTGGACATACAGTTGAGATCTCAGAGATTGTTAATCGAATTGCTCCTCAGGTAATGATTTTTCTAGAATACAACTCTATAAAGTTGGCATTTTGTACTTTCTTTTACATGAATTTGCATCTGATTAGAGCAGCTTATATGTCCAGTAAAAAATAAACAACCTACTTTGAGAAAAAAAAACATATTTAGATCACTCCTAAAGGTGTGTTTTCAAAAAACTTTCAAGTGCATATGGACTGCTGAATGTTATCCTAATGGGTTTGTTCTCTATGTTGTGCCATGCTTTCTTTCAATCCATCTTTCAATCCATCTGCATTTGAGAGACAAAGGTCATTCTTTTGAAGACAGCAAAGTCCACATTCTGGACAGAGAGACCACTGGTTTGAAAGAGGGATAAAAGAGGCCGTCTATGTTAAAATTGAACATATTGAGGGGGAGGGATACCACACCACCTATCTCCTGTTTACAACACAGTCCTTTCAGCAGTTCCAAGAAGGTTCCACACCCATTTGCACTCTGATTCAGATCGCCCTGAGGACACAAATAAACCACCAAGTGGTCTTAGCTACTCTCAGAGAGCTAATGACTGACAACCACATGACTGCAAGGAATACAAATCCTTCCATTCCCCACCATTCAGTCAGAACTGAATAAGCTGCTTGGATGAAGCAAAACATCTTCAAGAAAAAATAAACTCTAGTTGCCTTTTTAAAAAGCACCTTTGGGAAAACCATGGCCTGGATGACTAAGAATCTCCATAGATATTTAGACGAGTATTTGTTAAATTGTTTGACCAAATTACCTTTTTTCACAGACTCAATGTCATTCATGCAAACCTTGTTTTTTTACACAAGTTTCTCAGCAGTGGAAGTCCCAAATTGGATTCTTGACTCGCAAACAAGCAATTATAAATTGCTTCCTTTACCCAAGGATATGCTTAAACTACTGGTTTAGATTATCAGATAACATTCACATCCTGATCCTCCTGAATGTGAGGTATTTGGCTTTACCTTAAGATGACAGTCCTTATTTGAACACATTGGAACTTAATTTTCATTATATGAATACAGAAAATAAGCCATACGAATTCAGGGGAGTAGTACAAATGTGCTTGCCATATTCTCCCAGTTTGTGCTAACATTAAAAAATAGAATGCTGGTTAGCTGATGCTGTTCCAGCTTGGCAGTGGACTTTCCATGCTGCTATGGACCTTGGCAGTGTCCCAGTCCTGCCTGTTTTGACATTCCACTTTCAGCAACCACTAAATTATGGGATGTGGAAATGTAAGGGGGCTTTTTGGAACTCTGGTTGGAGGATTGTTTCTGCCATAGGACTGGATAGCTGTGATTGATAGAACCATTTTTAATTTTTTTATGTTCTCCAAAGAGAGGAGAAGTCGGCACCCCAGTTTATACTTCCTTTTACCTAACCGTCCATCATTGTGGGAAACATTGTGGTCTCTGAAGGCCCAATAAGTTATTTTTTGTACTGGACACATTAGGAGACTTTTTGGCTGCCTGTGTCGGCTATCTTATAGTTGCCCGTTGAGTATGGGCACCAGGAAATACAGTTGGGGAGCTCTATTCCTCATTGATCTCAGGGAAAAGAAACAGACTCTGCCCCTTCTGCAAAGGTAGTGAAATCATTCCCTACTGCAGGGGTGTCAAACTCGATTTCATCGAGGGCCGCATAAGGGTTTTATTTGAGCTTGGGGGGCTGGGGTGGACGTGGCCAGCTCGACATCACTTGTGTCGGTGGCACCTGTGGTGGCCCGAGCGCTCTGCCAGTGAAAACGGGCTCCCAATCTCCGTTTTTGGCTGGGACGGCCTCCTGCAACCCTCTGCCAGCAAAAACTCAGCTCGGGAGGGCCGTTTTCACTGGCAGAGGCATTGAGGGCCAGTCCTTCGCTGTTTTCAGGGTGGCCACGCGGGGCCACATCCGGCCCGCGGGCCTTGAGTTTGACACCCCTACTCTACTGCCTTTGGGATCAAGGATTGCTGGCTTGGAGGAGACGAAGCAGAAGGAATGGAAGATTTCTTTTCCTTTTTCCTAATGACTCATGGGTTATTTTCTATCTGATGGATAAGGCAAACGCTCTTGCTAAGCTGTCCCCCTCATATCTCATTACTTCTTTAATCACCTGGGCCCCTGAAAGGTGACTCTGTACCCCAGGAAAGCTAGCCAGCTGGAAAGAACACATTGGCTTCTATCATGGAGAGGTTCAAGAGATGGAAATATGTTCAGTCTGTATGCGTGACATTGAGAAGATACTTCTCTTTGGATCTTCATTTTTATAGCCAGAGTGGATTGCTCATTCAGTTGTTTAGGTGCAGTAGGAAGAGATATCTCCTTGGACACAAAGCACAAGTTTCCTGGGCACTGGCTTACCCCATGGCTCTCTTTCCCCCAGGCCTTTAAATAGATTGAAGTGAGAGCCAATGGAGGAGGAAGATCATGAAGTGGTCCTTCAAAATGATTCCTCTTTCCAAGACAAGAAGGCCTGTAAGACCCTTGTCTCCAAGGGGCTCCAGTTCCAGTCTGTCACTGTTCGAATCAGGCTAACCCAAGATTTCCCAGGAATGTCAGGTTTGGTGGCAAGTATTTCTATCCCAGATGGAACAAGATCATTCCCCCCCCCCCAAAAAAAATAGCTGAAGTTTTGTTCTCTATATAGAAATCTGCCTCTACTTGGCTATCTTCCCATTTTTTTTTACATTGTCCAACCTGTATAATAATATAACAGTTAATTCCATGTAATTGTATTAAAACTAATCACTCAGCTACTTTGAGATTAGGTTTGACAGAAAATCAGGATATAAATGTCTGAAAATAGTGTCCACAACAGGACATGATGATGCCACAATAATTATACATGTGCAAAGATTTGAAAAAAATGCCATATCCTAATATCTGTTACAAATATGTAAAATGCAGCATATGAGTTGTAATCTCATCATGTATATTTGCCATTTGCCCTCCTGAGTACAATCTCTCTATTGGAAATTCAGAAATACTTTTGGAATTCATAACACTGAGGTAAATTAGATAGGTACTTTATATCCATTTAGTCAAACTGATAATGTTTATTCTTACTATTTAGGATGAAAAACCTGCTTGTTATGAAGGATCTCTTCTTGGGCTATGGATTGGCGAAAATGCAATTCCTTGTACTCCTGGAGTAACAAAAGCATGGTCTAGAACAAAAGTAAATACTGCAAGGTATGTTGGAAAACGTGCTATTTGGTTTTTGGAATCATCACAAAACTTCTATGTAGGAAAGCCAGAGAACAGTTTGACGTAGTGGTAAAGGTGTTGAAAAATGATGAACTATTTAAAAAAAAGTTAATTTTTTGCAGGAGTTGAATCTTATTGTGATACGATTGATCCATCTTCCAATAATTATAAAATGAGCCATTTCCAAATACTTTATGTTGGTAATATTTTTTTCCATTGCTTGTTCATATAGAGATCATCAATTAAAACATGGAGAAGAGGAACTTATGAAATTAGCAAAGCAGTTTGATAAAAATCTGATTGATGCAGTCCAGGAACAAAACTTTTTGCAGCCAAATTCTATCCATGTTTCATCAACAGTAAAACCATCAACTGACCATCATATCCAGGTCCAGAGAGAAAATCAGTGGCAATTGCTGAATGAACATCCTGCACTTAATTCTACTTTGTCCCATGGGAGACTTAAGGATAACGCTGGGACAGCTAAGAGTCCTAAGAGCAGTAGTCAAAAATCCATAGATCTAGATGCTGAAGGGGCACTAAATGAGCTTTTTGATTGTTCTACCCAAAAGTGTAGTGGCCAATTGAGCCAAGGTGTGTTAAACTGTTCCTTGATCCCTGTTGTGCAGGATAAGGGTACTTTGCTGGAGGCAGAGCAGCCTTCGGTTAGTGATGAACTTCAAGGGCAAAGTGCCATGCATCTTAAACAGCATTCAAAATTCCTTCTAACTGAAAAAGCTAGAACAACTTCTGTACAAACATTTTCAGGTGCAGAGCTTTCTAATAATAATCCTGACAATACTTTCAGTGACGACAACTATGACTGGGATGCTGATTTGTTACATGATGATTCACTTCTCATGCAAATTACTCAGGAGTCCGAATTGATGAAGAGTGCAGAAGATGCAATGAAGAGTGCAGAAGATGCTCGTATTTCTGAGAAAAGGGGAGAATCAAAAACATGGACTGTAAATTCCAAGAAGCCATCTATCGCCCAGTCTGGAGTTTGTAATTCTTCTAATACCATACCAGTATTGTGTGTTTACATGTCAAACCAAAACATTCAGACAGAAAAAGCCAAGATTATTCCTTTTCATGATGATAACTCATTAAAAACCAACAAGGTGGATTCATTTTCTAAAACTAGACAAAACAACACTCTGGACTATAATTTTACTTCAGTGAAATCTGAAAATAGGAATGTGCCTCATGGCCCTTCCCATCTTAAAAGTGCTGCAAATACAAGTTCTGAAAAAAGAACTTCAATTTCATATTCTAATCTTGCTAAACTATCAACTGGGAAATTCAAAAGCCATGTGCATGGCACAAGCTACAAGGCCTCAGTTGTTTCTTCCAATAAAAACCATGATCTAAAGACAGCAGCTAACCAGGGAAACTCTGATTGTCCACAACAGACATCCGTGGCGAAGAAAGGCATGTTTTCATTCGATGATTGGGGTGAGCCCAAGTTTTCAGATGAAGTTCTAGAATTGTTTTGTGAATCTAATACCTCTTGGGGCACCCACTGTGATGATGATGATGATGACTTGCTTTATCAAGTTTGTGATGATGTAGAAAGGAAAACACAGAGCCAAATGGGTATGAAGGAAACCGGAAAAGCTAAATCAATGGCAAAGAGTACTTCCAATTTGGCGCAGAGCCTTTGTCAGCCAGGGCCCAGTCAAGGGCTTTCCATTTGCCTGCAGACCGAGAAGAATCGTGCAGGCAGAAAGACCTTTTCGTTGGATCTGCCCATTGCAATAAGGAAGAATGAAAATTCTGCAAATATGTCTACAGTGTTTGAAGGCAGCTTTGCATCTGGAACTGGCATAGCTACTATGTCCAGTATGCAGATAAATATTAATAATAGGCAATGGCAGAATGGCCATGATGTGGGCAAAATAAAAACTAACTGCAATCAGTTATCTTCTGAAAAATCCAAATATATGTTCAAAAAGACCAGTAGTTCTCAAGCCCTTGTTTTGGACCATAAAAATGTGAATGTAGGCAGTCTTTCTGGAACTAACAAGGGGCTGTGGGAAAGCAAGAATGCACCAAATATTCCATTTCAGAAAGTCATGAATGGCAAGCCAGTTAAGAGCATTGATTTTGCACCATCTGAGAAAGGTAGGTGTTGCTGGATTCCTCTCAAAATAACACAGTTCTTATAGGTAAGCTGGTATGCCCTCTTCATTCATGGAATCCTCTGAGGAATCCCTGGATCTTTATAGAATGCACACTGGCACTGCAGCATTAGTTAAACCTGAAGTTTGTTCTGCCATAGATAAAAGTACTACATCTGAATAAAGGCATTGTTAGATGAGATTAAGGATGCTTTTCATCCAATAATGAATTTCTATTGATCAGTTAGACTCCCTGGTGCACCCACTATTGGGGCATGAATACAGTGATTTCTTACAAGGGAAGGGCACTTTGGTATCATTTGGGCTTTATACTGTAAAATAAAACCTTTGACAAAATGCAGAAATCCCGTAGGAGAACAATGTGGGTTCAAGTTTATTTGTGCTATATGAGCTAGTTCCTCCCTACAGTCTCTTTGTTGTCTCCATGGTGTATTTTTCTGTTATGATTCATCTGCCTGGCATTAATGCTTTCTGTTCTGATCTTTGGATGTAGCTAGAGCTAATTTCATTCTGCCTTTTTTTAATCATTCCAGGATGATATCAATTATTTAATAAGATTGTCAAAATCCATGTTTAGAAATGAAACAGTGCAAGTGATACTTACAATTAATAGTTGAACCAGAGGTGGGTTCCTGCCGGTTCGGACCGGCTCTATAGAACCGGTAGCGGGAATTTTCCCCCGCTCGCCGAACCGGCAGCGATGGCTGGCTGGACACGCCCCTGAACCGGCTCTCTCGCGGCGCATGAGGAAGCGAACCGGCAGCGAGGTAAGCCAGAACCCACCCCTGAGTCGAACTTTTAATAATTGTTCTTCCTACTCCACTTCCTTAGATTGTAAATTGGTTCTTGAAGAGGGCAAGATTTTAAACTGCCCTTGGTACAAGTGACCCCCCCCTCCCCTTTTACTCGGTAGACGTTTTTGCAAGAATTAGAGGGCAAGAGTTATTCTGATATATTATTAATAAAGTTCCTCTTAACTCCTGATCAGTAGAAACATAAGGTACTGGGTAAATGTGGCTACATCAGACCATTTGCCTTCTCTTTGCAGAATATAAAAGTAGGAGATGTTCTCAAGAAGAAATTGCACGGAAAAAGCAAGAAGCTCTTGAGCGAAGAAAGTGTAAAATGGAAACATTGTTCAAAAACGCTGCACCTACCTGAGTACTTTTCAGTACAGAAGAATTAATGGCAGGCGGGCAGTGGAGCCATTGTCACTAAAATATATCTCTACATTGAAGCGTTCTGCCAATTCCTTCAGCTACCGCTGTCTTTATTCTTCTACAGAATGGCAGTATTAATTGCTTTTGAATTTCTTTCCTTCCCTCCTTTTTGGAAACACTATTGCTTACAACTGTTTTTTTTTTTTAAATAAATTATTTATTTGGACTTGGGATATTAGATCTATTTAACTGATATCAATTCTTTTGTGATTAAATCATGCAATTGGCATTTGTTATTCCCCATGAAGCATAATGTGTCAGTTCTTACTTTGGAATGTTTGAGAAGACCAATATCCAGTTAATTATATATTGGTCATTTAGTCCATATCCCATGCAACATTAGTCTTTAAATTTTGTAACGAACATTTTGTTTCTACTGAGGTCATAAATGACAACATTCCAAGCTTTAAAGTGCGTACCAATAATGTAAACGTTTAATAGTGAGCCTTGAATGTAACTCACAGCTTGGTTCCATTTTAATTTTATTTTATCACTACATTATCAAGGACTGATTCTGTAGTAAAAGCATGTGAAAGTTTTCTATCATTTATTTATCATTGTAAATTACATGCATGCTGTAAATTGTGATTAAACTGATAGCAATTTCTCTGATTATACTCTTCTCTCATATGTCATTAGAACCTAACCACTGTAGTATTCTTGCCTCTTCACAGAAGTGAAAGTGATCTGCTCTCTGTTGGAAGTATGTATCAGTGTATTGGTGACTTCCCAAGCTGTTCTTTTCTGATTCCATTCTGTAGCTCAACATAATAAACAGGGAGATGATAGCTGGTCCCTAGTTATGGGGCCTACTCATCTTCAGTAAGAAGAAAAAAATGTAGTCTTTTTTCTGCATCATAAGACAGAGTTGAGGATTGAGTTTCAACGCACTATTGACTTAGAAGCAATGCACGTCGTCTTATTTACAAAAGTAGCTCTAGTTTCTCACACTTTAGGATGTTTATTGTGAGGAGATGTTACAAGGAAACTAATTCTTCTAGATTCTTATGTGATTACAGCAAGTAATGTATCTTGTACATAATACCAGCCCCAGGGACATCCTACCATAAAAACATGCCTCTAAAAATAGCTTAAAATAGCCTTCATACATGGCTAAAAAATACGGTCAGATCTGGAATTTTCAGCAAAAGGGACAAATTTAATTTTCTTCTGGAATATTGTATCAGGTGTATTCCAATTCAATACTCCGATTCCAGCTTCAGTTTGGGAGAATTTTATGCAAATCTATTTACTAAATCGAACCAGGGCCTCCCATGTAAGTAAATTACTGATACTCTCTGTCCTCCAATGTTAGTGTCAGAAATCAAATTCAGTATCAAATCTAATAAGGCATCTGGAAAAGATTTTCTGTTTCCAGAACTTTTCAAGACATATATTGATTGGTGAGCCCCATTGTTAGCAGGGCTGTTCTCCCATATATAAGAAATAAAGATTTCGTCCCAGTTGGACATTGCCATAATAGTCCCTATATATAAAAAGAGAGATGAGGGTGACCCAAAAAAATATAGACTGATAAACCTTATTGGAATTGTGGCTAAAATATATGCAAAACAACTTTTGAGCAAAATAAAAGACCGAAAGAGATTTCTTAGTGGAAGAATAAGCTGAATTTAGATGAAAGTGTTCCACAATAGACAATTGTTTTATTTAACACCATCTCATAACAAAACAACAAATGAAAAGAAACTGCTTACCAGCTTTATAGATCTCAGTGCAGCTTTTGATCCTATAAACAGAAATATTTTGTGGAAGAAATTGGCTAACTCAAATATGGAAACCGGACACTTATTCTTGGTTAAGGCCCTGTACTCAAACATCCATTTGAAAGTCCATACTGGTGTAAATGGTTCTGTAACTAAAAGTATATCTACCCATAATGTTAGGGTTGTATTCTAGCCCCAATGCTTTTTAACCCAAATGTCTATGATATTCCAGGATTCCTGTATTCTTCAGACATTCATATGCCAAAGATCCATAATAAATTCAATAGTATCTTTTTATATGCCGATGAGATGGTTTCATTGGCACACTCAAATAAGCCTGAGAAGTCTGTTGTGAAAAATAAATACCTACTGTGTTCTTAATTTTTTAAACATCAATAAAACTAAATCGAAAGTGATGACATTTCCAAAAGCATGAAATATAACCTCACGGCTTGACTATTGCAATGCGCTCTACATGGGGCTACCCTTGAAGAGTGTCCGGAGACTACAACTGGTCCAGAATGCAGCTGTGCGAGCAGTCATGGGTGTGCCAAGGTACACCCACACAAGTGCCATCCTTCGCGAGCTGCATTGGTTGCCGATTGCGCTCCGGTCACAATTCAAGGTGTTGGTTGTTACCTTTAAAGCCCTACATGGCTCAGGACCAGTTTATCTGCGTGACCGCCTTATGCCACATTCCTCCCATCGACCAGTGAGGTCGCACAGGGTTGGCCTTCTTCAGGTCCCGTCGGCCAGACAGTGCCGGCTGGCGGGACCGCGGGGGAGGGCCNTAAAGCCCTTAAGACCTGGCTTTTCCGGCAGGCCTGGGGCCAATAGTTGTTCTGATTGGCCCATGCATGGTTGTGTGAATGTTTTATTTTAAATATAGTTGGGGTTTTTTTTTTCCCTTTCTTTTTTAAATTGTTTTTATATGTTTTATTTTTTATGATGTAAGCCGCCCAGAGTCCTTCGGGAGTTGGGCGGCATATAAATTTTATAAAATAAAATAAATAAATAAATAAATAAACTGGCAAATAACTGGGGAACCTATTGTATAAATGCATTTGTTTAAGAATGGTTTTTTTTACCAACATAGGGTCATGGATAAATGATTTTAAAAGAAGTTCTGCAAGAGCTGAGGCAAGTACTAAAAGATTATATAAACTAATTATAGTTACCCAAGTCCTTGACCCCTATACTGAAGGTATTCAGGGCAAAAATAGCCCCAATGCTAACTCATTTGAACCAGTTCGGACTCATTTTTTAAGATGCATACTGGGAATTGATAAAGTGTCAGCCCCTGCAGTCAGAGCAGACACAGGTATCCATTCCATACATGGCCAATCAATAATTAATTTTTTTGCTTTTTGGCAGAGGATCCATTCAATAGAGCCTGATGGGTTACCCAAAGTATGCTTAACAGAACAGATAAGTATGGCTCAGCCTTATTCCTGGGTAATCCTACCATACTTATCAAAGTTATTTCATAGCTTGAGTTTTCTACCTAATATTTATTCTCAACTGTCTGCCAGCCAATTTTTTTAATAGTCATATATATCAGTGCCCAAACTGACATGGAGTTATTGGCAAATATAGATCTCTAAATTGATTGTCTAAGAATAAAACTATTTTCCAATTTGAGAAATGCCTGTCATTTAGTTTGTCACAATTCTTAAGAAGGGCCTATTTTAGGGCAAGATTTGAGTTGTTGGATTCCATGGCCAAATATAGCTACTTCCATCACCTGCCTTATCACGAGAAGATGTGTACATGCAGTGCCCCATACTTTCCATAGGATTCTAGGTAAATAATTGGATGAAATATTTTGAATTAAAAATTGGTAATATTAGTCCTCTAATGAGCAAGAGTAGGCCTAATCTAAGATCTTCATTCAGATCTTTCCAAATGTGATTGCCTTGAAGCAATAGCAATAGCACTTAGACTTATATACCGCTTTACAGTGCTTTACAGCCCTCTCTAAGCGGTTCACAGAGTCAGCATATTGCCCCCAACAATCTGGGTCCTCATTTTACCCATCTCAGAAGGGTGGAAGGCTGAGTCAACCTTGAGCCTGGTGAGATTCAAACTGCCAAATTGCAGGCAGCCAGCAGTCAGCAGAAGTAACCTGCAGTACTGCACTCTAACCACTGCGCCACCTCGGCTCTTAAGAAGATTTCTTTCTTTCTGAATTCTTCAAACAGAACAAAGTTGTGTTATAGAATTCATTATCTAACGGACCTTTAAAAGAGGATTAGACAAATCCATAGACTACAAAGGTATTGATGGTTATTGGTGGCTGTAAATTAGCTCCAAAATCAGAGGCACCACATTTTTGCTAGGAAATATTTCTGCTCTGCCGGTATCCCAGAGGAAGTTGGTCAGCTACTGTGAGAAAAGAAAACTGAATCCATATAGCATCTTGTGTTTGTTATAACCAGTGTTGATACTACACTGTTTGAAACATCATCATCATCATCATCATCATCATCATCATCATCATCATCATCATCATCATCATCATCATCATCATCATCATCATCATCATCATCATTATCTCTTTTATTCAATGGAATTCAGTCAACTGAACATTTAAAAATGTGTCACAAATACCATTGACTGGTGCTAATGGTTGATACAGGTTGCTGCCAGCGTCCTAGGTATCATCCAAGTATCTTCTTAAAATATATGATGTTCCGAGTAGCACAGTTTTTTGCAGTTCCGCTGGTGTTATTGCAGGAAGCTGCAATTTCTTGATGTGTTTTGTGAAATTCTTGGACATGGTACCAAGTGCCCCGATGACAATGGGTATCACTGTTACATGTTTCATCCATAGCCGTGTAGTTTCGATGGCCAGGTCGCGATATTTCTTAATTTTTTCCAGTTCTTTTTCTTCGACTCTGGTATCTCCTGGTACACCGATATCAATAAACTGTATGCTTCGGCCTTCGACAACCGTGATATCTGGCGTGTTGTGTTCCAAATGATGATCTGTCTGTATTCGAAAGTCCCACAAGATCTTCATCTTCTCATTTTCAACAACTTTTTCCATGTTATGTTCCCATGACTTTTCGGATACAGGTAAGTCATATTTTTTACATAATGACCAGTGGGAAAAATTATTAGCATTGTTGTTGTTGTTGTTGTTGTTGTTGTTGTTGTTGTTGTTGTTGTTGTTGTTGTTGTTATTATTTCTTTTATTCATTAAACATGATACTCAGTCAACTGAACATTTAAAGATGTATCTTGACTGGCACTGATGGTTGATATGGGTTGCTGCCAGCATCCTAGGTATCGACCAAGTATCTTCTTAAAATGTACGTTGTTCTGAGTAGTGCAGTCTTTTGCAGTTCCGCTGGTGTTATTGCAGGAAGCTGCAATTTCTTGATGTGTTTTGTGAAATTCTTGGACATGGTACCAAGTGCCCCGATGACAATAGGTATCACGGTTACATGTTTCTTTTCTTTTTTTCTTACATTTTTTATTA
>QLTV01003097.1:2206487-2248305 GCA_003457575.1 Thermophis baileyi
TTATTATTATTATTATTATTATTATTATTATTATTATTATTATTATTATTATTATTATTATTTTTATTATTATTATTATATAATCTTCCTTCATGGAGAATCTGGAAGGGTTTGTCTAAAAAGATCACCCAGTGTACAGAAACAACTTAGGACATCACTGATGCATTCTTCCATCAGAGAGCAGATCGTTTCCACTTATCTGAAGTTTTCATGCTCTACAATGATATATGCTTTCTGGTAGATTTGCAAGAAGTAGCAGAAACTTCTCACATTGTAAGATGTTTATTATGGGGAGGTGTTACAAGAAACTTTGCTTTCTCCAGATTTTTATGTGGTTATAGTAAGTCATATATCTAACATAGTGCAACCTATGTTGTCCCAGGCAATTCTAGGTAAATAATTGGATGAAACTTTTCAAGTGAAAAAACAGCAATTATAGTCTTCTAAGAGCCAATCTGGTGTAATGGTTAAGGCACCAGGCTAAAAGACAGGTATCTATGTGTTCTAGTCCTGCCTTAGGCACAAACCTAGTTTGGTGACCCTATGCCATATCTCTTTATCTGTCCTAGGTAGCAGGCAAGAGCAAACTATTATTGAAATATTACTAGGAAAAATACAGGAACTTCTCCAGGCAGTCGTTAGGAGCCAGCACTGACTTGAAAGAATCATTCCCCCTCCAAAAAGTCCTCTAATGGCCAAGACTTGGGTTGGCTGGGAAGACCCTTGTTCAGATTGTCTCAAAACACCCTGAAGTTCATAGGTGTCCGAACTCACCCATCTGCAGTATCATAATTCCGGCCTGCTTCCTAACTATTTCAGTAATGTTAAGACTATTTTTAATGACCTCCCTCATAATCATGTTTATATTAGATATTTAAAATAGATAGATATTTTTTTATGAATTACAATGTGTACTTTATTGGATACACACCAAAAAGTAAAGCCATGTTTCAAAGTACATATTTCAAGCACAAAAAACCCCTCAGAAGATCATGTAGTTTATACAAACCTTGAAATCTGAGTTGGATGAAAGAAGGGAAAAATCAGAGAACACAAGCCTATCCTCTATACAGTTTGACTCATTTGAAAAGCAGAGTGCTGTTGACATACAATCAAAGAAATGGCCTGTCTTATACAAAAACTGAATACAAAGGAAAAAACACATGTATGAATACAGATAGTACTTGATTTTCATCCATTCATTCAAGTTTGAAATTACAATGGCAATGGACAAAGGGACTTACAACCTATACCTGACGTTATGGCTGCTGTATGCCTGGCAGGCATATGAACAATATTTGGGTGCTTTGTAATCTGTCTCCCTTAAGACTGACCACAGGAACACTGCAGTTCCCCCTACCCGCCTATCTTCCCTCTCATCCTGCCCTGTTGGATCCCTTGGGCCTGCTTCCTGCCCTGCTGGGTCCCACATCCTTGGGCCTCCTTCCCCACAGTCATGACTTGTTCCACTTACCTTTCCAATGATCACTTTTCCCAAGGAGAAGCAGCCGATGTGCCATGTGGCCTTTCCTACATAGAAGCCACGATGTGATGCTATTCTGGAAGCAGGTGCCATATTGGAAGCTGCTGTAATTCTCACATTCTTCTTGCCTCCAAAATGGCACCCCGTGGCTTCTGTGTAGGTTGACTGCACGATGAAACTCCTTGGGAAAGGTGGCTTTGAGAAAAAGTAAGTAGAGTGGAGGAGGAGACTTCCAAGTCTATGGGACCAAAAGTGGTGGGAAGCTGTTCAAGGGGGGCCTTTCAGAGGAGGGAGGCCCTGGCCCAATGCAGGACAAGTGTGATTTGGGGAGGTGCTCTAATGTGGGCCTGTGTCTGGCCTCCCAGGGCCTTTATCAGTCTCTAAGGGACCCATTGCTCTACTTAATAACCACAATGGAGAGATTGCATGGTGGTCATTAAGTGAGGCAATCATGTGGACTCAATTACGACCATAAACGCAGGCTCAATTCTGGTAGTAAGGCGAGGACTACTTATACTGCACAGAGAGAGGTCCAGAGAAGACATTGTTCACATGTTTCATTTTCAAAATGGCAAGGGATTGGAAGTTTAGCTTATGTGACTTGCTGGAGGAGAAGAGGCCAAATTCATGCTAGAGGAGCTGCCATCTCCATGGTCCACACTTTCGACGTTGCTGCTACCATCTCCATGACCCACACTTTCGATGTTGCTGCTGCCATCTCCATGGCTCGCACTTTCGATGTTGCTGCTGCTGCTGCTGCTGCCGCCGCCGCCTCCTACTACAAAGCGACTACCTCCACCCAGGCTAAGGCCACTTCTGTAGCCAAGACCGCTACCAGCAGCCGAACCTCGTGAAACACGTGAAGAGATAACAGCTGCGAAAAGAAGAGACAGAGAAGACTCTGAGCATTTTCTGTTCTGAGAAAGGCAGCTACCTTGTAGAAATTATAGGAAGGGTAATCACAAGTCCATCTTTCCTAAAGGACCGTCTAACATTCCCCCAACATGAAATGATTTTGAAACCTCTTTATTTATTTTATTTCTCAATGGTGCCAAAGGTCGGGTGAAAGAGTATGATGATGTTGCTTGAGATCAAATGCAAGAATTCCAAAGCCATATGAGACCACACGATGAAATTACTAACACGTTGCGAGATTTGGTGATGGATCAGAGTTCCTACAGATTTGTGTGTTGCTGTCTGAGGCCTGAAAAATTGGTTAAACCCCATACGTGTGGTACTATGTTGACATAACACACCAAGAACTGTGCTGTGCTTCTACTAGTCTAATTGCCGCAGTTGCAATTGCAAAACCTACAATTGTAGGGGAAGAGACAGGGCAGGAGGGTGGAAGGACAGCACAAAATGCAGTTCCCTCCATCTAAATAGAGGTAAGGAGCCTCTTAATCACTGAACAGCAAAGGTCTTATAATGTGAATATTCTTCAGTATACTTACAGATGTTCACTGCACCTGCTGCATCACTTGCCAATCTGTCAGGAAACAAAGCAGAAGTCAAGCATGGGTAAGAATTCAAATGTATTCTGAGCATATACAGCTGACTGAAAGAAAACCAATGTTGTATGACTGTTGTTGCAAAGTCATCAAATCCTTAGAGACACTGAAGGATGAACTTCGAGGGAAAAAGACTCACTGTGCCCACAGAACTAGATGCTAATGGGGATGGAATTTTTTGTTTTGATGGAGTTTGAGGCCTTCCACCAAAAAAAAAAAAAAAAACCAGCAAGACCTGTAAAGGTCTATTTAGATGGACTGTCACTGACCGATATTCTTCTCCTTCCAGGAGCTTTCTGTAGGTGGAAATCTCAACATCCAGGGAGATCTTCACATTCAGCAGCTCTTGGTATTCCCTGACTTGTTTGGCCATTTCTTGCTTGGATTTCTGAAGGGCATCCTCAAGGTCAGTCAGTTTCTGCCTTGCGTCTTTGAGTGCCAGTTCACCTCGGTCTTCTGCTTCAGCAATCTTTGCCTGTAGATTAGCACACTTAAGGGAGGAAGGAAAGAGAAATTAGCATAGAAGATCATCTCTTCAGAACAGAGTAAAATATCTTCAGTTATATTATCCCATAAGCAGATATGGTAAACTTACATTGGGCCAAGACCCATCCTCGGGCTTTTGTAGAATCTCCAAGGGCACACCCAAAATGTCAAGGGCTACCTGCTCCAGACATCGTAAGCATGGATGGTACTAATGGAATAATATGACTATGTGCAAAGTATTCCAACTTTGGAAGAGCCATTTTGAGTATAGAATCATAGGGCTGGAAGGGACCTTGAAAGCCTCCTAGTTGAACCTCCTACCCAAGTCAGGAGTCTTTATACCATCCTGGACAAATGGTTGTCCAATCTTTTCTTGAAAACCTCCAGTGATGAGGCACCCACAACTCTGGGAGGGAAGTATTTAAATTTGCAATGAAATGGGATATTTTCAGTATCCTGTATGCAGCAATTGGTCTGTATTAGTGACAGGATTGCCTTCTTTGCAACAATTTCCAGGATAGTTAGTGCAGCAGTAGGGTCAGCCATGTTGCTGCTGCTTTATGCTTGACAGGATGAAGTACCGTGTACATGTAGTCCTTGATTTATGACTCTTTGAAGTTATGACAGACACCTCCCCCCCAAAGTTACTTACAACCCGGTATTGAAATTATGGCCTTTATGACTCACTGCAGGTGTACTGCAATGCCTCCCTCTGCCTATCTCCCCCCCCCCATCCTGCCCTGGGCCTGCTTCCCACCTCACCAGGTCCCATAAAACCCACATGAATTGTGGCTCTTCTGAAAATGGTGCCCCCTTATGGGATAAAGTCACACAGCCCGGGGATGGTGTGGGACAGAGTGGCCTGCCCTTCTGCCCCAATGCAAGCTCCAGGGCTTTTCTAAAGTGTTTGATTGGTGTGGGGAGGAGAGTGTGGTGCCTGGTGGGGTGGGAAGCAGGCCTAAGGTATGTGGGGACCCTGAGGGAGAGTGCCTCAGGGGGTCAGGGAGACGTTGAGAGAACCGGGCAGGCATTCCTGGGCCTGTGCAAGGCCTCCCAGGGCCTACTACACCTGAGGCACCCCATGCACTGCTTAATGGCAGCATTGGGGTGGGGTTGTCAAGCAAGTCATTCACAAAATTGTTAAGTGAGGCAATTACATCACCTCACCTAACAACTGTAACAACTTGCAATGGTAACTGGCAGGTTTCATTACTGTCATGTGTCAAGGGCTACCTGTAAATGGAAAGTTGAAAGAAGTGTGCAGACCAGGGAAAAGATGACAGTTTGCAGTTGCTAGCCAGGAAATTTACAGCTGTTTGAAAAAAATAATCGGTATGAGAAATTATGTGGATAAGCGTCATAGATGCTGTGTTATACTTTGTTTTGCAGGCAGGTAATGTAAATAGGTGGATTGTCTATGTGCATCCTATTGTGTTTCATATATAGTGGAACCTCGGTATTCGGCTACTACTAAACCCGTCGAATTTGGTACTGAATGTATTTTGATGCAAAAATGTTGTCCCGGTACTCGTAGTTTCTTTGGTATTCATCACGTTGCAAAAGGAAGAGGGGGATGAGCACAGAGAGTGGACAGGAAATGGGCCATGCTGGGAAGGTCACTGACAGGAAAAAGGACAGACAGAAAGTTTTTCCTGGCCAAAACATATAGTCATGTGGTAAGTCACCTGGTTTGTTTGGCACTCGTAGTTTTTAGTACCCATCGTGCCTCTTAGAACCAATTGATGTCGAATACCACAGTACCACTATACAGGTGTTGCTAATTTTGAGGTTAAATACATGTTAAAAGGTAGCATTATATTAAGGATGAAAAAGTATTTCAACTGGGGAATAATCTGCACTTCAGAAACAAATGGGAAGATCACGACACTGATATTCTTTCAGGCCAGAAATGTGGCTGAGTAGTATCACTTTTTGATCACAACTTTGGGAGAACGCAGTAACCTACCTGCTTTTTCACACCTTCAATTTCAGCCTTCAGTCTCTGGACATGTCGGTTAAGTTCTGAAATCTCATGCTTGGCATTACGAAGATCATCAGTGTGCCTTCCAGCAGTACTCTGGAGTTCCTCGTACTAAAAAAAGTAGAAAGCAGCCACTGTAGTTTTAATTATTATTTAACTGAGTCAGTTTTATTCATTTGTGAGAGTGTATATATATCTATTTGTCTACTGGCTTCCCCCAATCTGATGCTTCAACGTGCTTTGGAATGCAAATCTTAATTTCCCAGTCAAAGGTAATTGACAATGCTAGCTGAGAAGTAGGGAAGTTGCTCTTGAGGACCCTAGGCACGTAAACACTGCAGCAAATTGAAAAACAAATAGGGGGGGGGGAATCAGATTTTCCTCCCTTGTATTTTACAAGGCCAGAGTTGCCAGACTACTAATAGGTTTACAATAAACGATTGGTGAGACAATGAGAAAGGAGAAGAGGCAACGTCCCTCCAACTGGCTTGGCTTTGCTAATTCCAATTTTGGAAGAAAACATTTGGCCTCCCCTCACAGCTTATTCACTGTAAGGCAGCAACAGCTCACCCACCCGACTTTCTGGATGACGATTTACCTTGCTTTGGTACCAAGCTTCAGCCTCCGCCCTGCTTTTCTTTGCAATGTCTTCATACTGGGCTTTGACTTCAGCAATGATGCTGTTGAGGTCCAGGTAGCGATTGTTGTCCATGGACAAAATCACAGAAGTGTCGGAGATCTGCCTCTGTAGCTCTTCCAGTTCCTGCACGTGTGATAGGAATAGTCCACTCAGAAAATATACACAAAAAGGTTAGGCCTTGGCAAGTACCTAATTCAAAATTTAGAGCAAGCGGTTCTTTCTATTAGGTAAGTAAGGAAATTTGGAAGGGGTGTTTGTTTTGCATAATTTATTTTGTTTCCCAAATTACTTTTTTCTAATGGTCATATTCATTGATCGAAAATACAGTTGACCAGAAAGGACAGGTTGGGATGAAAGCTGTTTAAAAATATTTATGGAAAATCCAACGAACTGCAAGGGGCACAGAATTCCCAACACTCCCTTCCCCCCAAAATCATCTTTGTCCTCCAACTTGTTAAATGTAAGAATCCATTGCCTAAGTACAATCAATTATTTGTAACTTGTACAAGAGAGTTTTGGGGTTATCAAATGCCTGATCAATGTTTTTGTTTAATGAGAGCATTTATCTTCAGATCTTGGGATTCTGGAACTGCAGGAATTCTTACATAATTCTTAATTAATTCTGAACCTATTTTGTAACTCTTTGTGTTCTTTAAATTACTTGAGGGATTTTCAACATCTTTTGATATTAATTTAACCCAGAGTGTCAAACTCGATTTCATTGAGGGCCGCATCAGGGTTGTGTTTCACCTCGGGGGGCCGGATGGGCGTGGCCAGCTCAACGTCACTAATGTCTGCGCCCGAGCACACTGCCAGTGAAAACGGAGCTCCGTTTTTGCTGGCAGAGTCACCGCGGGCCGGTCCTTCGCTGTTTCCAGGGCGGCCCTGCGGGCCTTGAGTTTGATACACCTGATTTAACCCTCCCTCCGTCCCTCACTCCCTCCCTCCCTCACTCACTCACTCCCTATAACAAAATATGCTACAAATTTCTTTTTTAGCAATCTTGTTTATCAAGGGGTGAGGGAAACTTCTCACAGGGAAACTATTTCTGGAAAGTAAATGAATACAGTAGCTATCTCTTTGGCAGGACATATAATTGCATAATAGAGCACAGTTCAAAGAAAATACTATTGAGGCTTACCATTTCATGTAGGACTCTGAGGAAATCAATCTCCTCAACTAAAGATTGTAATTTAATTTCTAGTTCTGGTTTGACCATGTAGGCAACATCCACTTCCTAAAAAGAAAACACTGGATTTAAGGGCAAGAAGTTAAAGGACTACAGAGTTATTAATCCATTATTACTTCCTGCGTACTATTCAATATTAAAATATGTATACGTATATGTACAGTATGTATGTATGTATGTATGTATGTATGTATGTACGTATGTCCTAATTGAGGTAAATGTACTTGTTTCTGGGATAGTCCCCCCTTTTAACATCACAGCAAGGGCTGCCTTTCGGCAAAGTAGCTACACTGCAGATAGACTCTCACCTTCTTGAGGATTACAAAGTCATTCTCGGCTTCCGTACGCTTATTGATCTCATCTGCATACCTATTTGGGGAGGAGAAAATAATAACACCTACTCAGAGAAATCTAGTAAAGCTGCTGCGATTCTTAAATGTTTTTAAAAGGGTCCTGACATTATCCCAGAGGTGATTCTCAGTTGTGGCTGGTCAATTATAACAAAATGGTCTGAGAAAATTTGCTTTGTTATTCAGTTGTGGACTTACAAGGCCTGAAGGAGGACAGACCGATAGAAAGATGGACAAAGTTTTGAGCCTTTCTACACAATTTCATTCCCTGCCAACATTCTGCAGTTCAGGATGGCTCAGGTCTGCCATACCTGGACTGGACAAGGCTGAACAATCATGCGACGACAGCAAAGAGTTAGCAGTCTTGTGAGTCTCTGTGTCAATGTAATGATCATCTGAATTTGTGCAACCCAGAATATTAACTACGCTGAGATCCTAGGGAGTTGAAATCCACATATGTGCAGAGCACCACCTGGTAAAGCACCTCTGCACATACGTCTTACAGAGCCTGCTGCGAGATCTTTAGGTGCAATGAGCTGTGTGAAATCCTTAGTTGCAATATAAGCAAAGGGTATAAAAGAGGGCTCAAAACATTAAGAGCCAGTTTGGGATAGAGGTGAAGGCACCAGGTTCGAAACTGAGAGATTGTGACTTTTAATACTGCCTTAGGTACAAAACCAACTCAATGACTTTGGGCCAGTTACTCTCAGCTCTAGGAAGCAGGAAATGGCAAACCACTTCTGGAAAACCTTGCCATATAATTGCATAATAGAGCACAGTTCAAAGAAAATACTATTGAGGCTTACCATTTCATGTAGGACTCTGAGGAAATCAATCTCCTCAACTAAAGATTGTAATTTAATTTCTAGTTCTGGTTTGACCATGTAGGCAACATCCACTTCCTAAAAAGAAAACACTGGATTTAAGGGCAAGAAGTTAAAGAAACCACAGGGGCCAGTCCAGGCCATCGCCTGGCATAAAAAAAACAACAACCTGACTTGCTGGCATACACATGCATAAAAGAGGGAGTAAGATGAAACTTGGAGCAAAGCTGAAGGTCTGAAAGTCTTAGGACTACAGAGTTATTAATCCATTATTACTTCCTGCGTACTATTCAATATTAAAATATGTATACGTATATGTACAGTATGTATGTATGTATGTATGTATGTATGTATATATGTGTGTATGTAGTGTATGTATGTATTCTTTCTCCTTCTCCAGATCATTCAGCTGTGTCCTAAGATTGTTGATGTAAACATCGAAAAGTGGCTCAACGTTACTTTTCACAGTTTTCTGGTCATGTTCCTGAAGCAGAGCCCATTTTGTTTCCAGCACTTTATTCTCTTGCTCAAGGAAACGCACCTGGAGGCAGAAAGACACGGATTTTTTTTTTTTTTTTTGGTGGAGTAGAGGTATTAAACGATAAATCCTCTACAATGTTTCTCAAGTTACATTGATTTGCTCTTCAGCAGATTGTAAATATTACTTTTTCTCCTTTTAATACCCTGGATATATGCAGAATATATTAAGGGAATATGGATTGGAAAAAGGTGAGCATTATTGTAAAACTGATTCAGATTAACAGAGTTGGAAGGGACCTTGTAGATCATCTAGTCCAACCCCCTGCCCAAGCAGGAGACCCTACACCATTTCTGACAGATGGCAGTCCAGTCCCTTCTTGAAAGCTTCCAGTGATGAAGCTCCCACAACTTCCGAAGGCAAACTGTTCCATTGGTTGATTGTTCTCACTGTCAAAAAATTTCTCCTTATTTCCAGGTTGAATCTCTCCTTGTTCAGTTTCCATCCATTATTCCTTGTCTGGCCTTCGGGTGCCTTGGAAAATAGCTTGATTCCTTCCTCTCTGTGGCATCCCCTCAAATATTGGAACACTGCTATCATGTCTCCCCTGGTCCTTCTCTTCACTAGACTAGCCATGCCCAGTTCCTGCAACCATTCATCGTATGTTTTAGCCTCCAGTCCCCTAATCATCTTGGTTGCTCTTCTCTGCACTCTTTCTAGAGTCTCAACATCTTTTTCATAGTGTGGTGACCAAAACTGGATGCAGTATTCTAGGTGTGGTCTTACTAAGACTTTATAGAGTGGTATTAGCACCTCACTTGATCTTGATTGAATCCCTCTGTTAATGCAACTTAGGATTGTATTGGCTCTTTTGGCTGCTGCCACACACCGTTGGCTCATATTTAATTGGTTGTCCACTAAGACTGGAAGAAGAACCATCAATAACATGCTATGCTTATGCTCATAGTTGAAAATGCAAAGGATCGCAAGATCTTGTAAGGAAGGTCAAGCTAATACATTCCATGTCACACTATAATAACAGAAGTTGGATTTTGAAGAAGTAAGGTAGAAAAAGAGTACTGCCATTTTTTGAAATTTTGTGCTAGAGAAAACTGAGAATATCATGGATAGCAAAGAAAAAAAAACACCAGTGAATCATCAAACAAATCAACCAAAAGTTTTCACCCAAGAGACAAATAACCAGGCTTAATTTATCTTACTTCGGATACATTATGTAAATATCTAGCTCCCTAGAGAAGGTTCTAATATTGGGAAAGGTGGAAGAAGACTAGCAGCAATGTGAGTAGATCCATTTACAGAAGTAATGAGTACACGTATTGAAAGATCTGAAGATCTGGTTAGGGACAGATCAACCTGGAGAAAATCTATGAATGTAGTGTTGCTAAGAGTCAACACTGCTTATGGTGTTCAACTCTCAAGCCTTATCTTGTACCCACTTCGAATGGGATACCCACCTCTTCCATATCCCATATTACTCATCAAAACCCAGTTCTCCCTCTCATATTATGTGCTAAATTTCTCTAGAATAAAGGCTCATAATCATGCCTGCCAAAATGATTTGATGCACTTCATATCCCACTTACTTCTTAAAAATATACAATCTGTTCACAAAGGATAAGGATGAAGCCATTCTGATTAGCTCTCATTTCCTCTGTCACTATTATATAGTGAGAAACTCTACTGACCTACTGAGATTCACGTTAGAGAAAATATGATCTTAACTTTTCCAATCTCCCTTTCTGCAACAGGAAAAAATCCCCATGGCATTCCTCCAGTCAAGTTGCTGTTGCAAGCACAGCAGCAAAACCAGGCAAAATTGGCAGCTGTGTAATCTCATCTAGCTGGTGCCAGCCAGTAATAAATAACAGCTGTAATGACATGAGCAAAAATTGAAGAGGAGCTGGAGGAAGTCTCTTGAGCTCTTTCCCCAATTCATGGCAACCTGAAATAATAAAAGAAAGCATTTATTTATTCTCACCTTATCTATGAAGGAGGCAAACTTGTTGTTGAGTGTCTTGATCTGCTCTCTTTCTTCTTTGCGGACCTTCTCTATGGTGGGGTCAATCTCCAGTTTGAGAGGCGCCAACAGGTGGGGATTGATAGTTACTTTTTGGATTCCGCCTGGTGGGCAAACTGGGAAGCAAGGGTCCCCTCTCCCTCCACCAAAACTAGCTCCACCTAGCCCATAGCCTCCACCAATACCACCACCAACAGCATAGCCGCTATTAACTCCACCACCATACCCATAGCCTCCACCGATGCCACTGCCATAACTGCCTCCAACCGCAATTCTCCTGGGTCCACCAAGATTGTAAAGGCTTTGGCTGCCAAAACCAGCCCCACCGGCCCGGCCCCAGCCAGCACCTCCAGTGCCACAGCTTCCACCTCTGCTCACACTTTGTGAGCTCCAGTTGGTGCGACACAAGTTAGGTAGGATGGCAGATGAGTTACTGAAGCCTCTCCTCTGAATTCTGATGTTGGCTCGGTGAGACATTTTAGTTGGTGAGGAGCTGAAGAACAACGATGCAGAAAGAGGTACAGAGAGAAAGAGAGGAAAACAGTCTGTGAAGCAGAGGCAGGTGTAGTTGTGAGCTCTAGGTTTTAAATTTTCTTCTTTTATTTATATTGTCAAGGAAGTGGGATTGGTTGTGATTGCAGTTGATCATCTTTCTGATTAAATATTGCTGGGCATGCCCTAAGGCTTTTTTAATTGTGACATCACTGTTTTGCCATACACACCCCACATAAGGGCTAAATGGAAGTGCAACCAGCTAAGTCCAGGATTCTCAATGTTTTCTTGCTCATGGCCCCCTTCTGAGGCTCATTTATCTCTGGCTCCCTCTCATATCTGCTTTTATTTATTATAAACAGCAGTAATTTTATGCTGCTGAGATTAGCACAGATAGTGAAATGTGAGAATAACAACCTATTGATTATTTGCCTGGCAGATAAATTTGGGTGGTCGTCTTAGAAACCTACTGTGATCCCTTAGAAATATGGTTCACCACCGATCTAAGCCATTATTAGTTTTCATTTGGGAATAATAATTTCCTCAGGTTTTTCCCTAGATCAGGGGGGGTCAAACTCAAGGACTGGAGGCCGGATCCGGCCCACGGGGTGCTTAGATCTGGCCCACAGGGCCGCCCTGGAAACAGCGAAGGGCCGGCCCAAGGTGTCTCTGCCAGTGAAAACAGAGCTCGGGAGGGCTGTGTGTGGCAGAGGGTTGCAGAAGGCCATTGCAGCCGAAAACGGAGCTCGCAAGGGCCGCGGGTGGCATTCCCAAGCTCCGTTTTTTCTGGTAGAAGGTTGCAGGAGGCCGTCGCAGCCAAAAACAGAGCTCAGGAGTCCGTTTTCGCTGGCAGAGCGCTCGGGCCTCCACAGGCGCCCATGACACGAGTGAAGTTGAGCTGGCCATGCCCACCCTGGCCCCCCAAGGTCAAACAGAACCCTGATGTGGCCCTCAATGAAATCAAGTTTAACACCCCTGCCCTTGATGATGAAGATGATGTCCAATTTGTGATCAAGCTAAAGAACAAGAACTGATGAAAGGTTGTGCACCAAATCAGTTACTCGTGCCTCTGAGGGTGATGGTCTTTTCTTTTGTCACTTTCCTTCAAGGAAAAAAATTCACAACAGGGATGGAGACACCCTGCCTTTATTGTCCAACTGCAAAGCAGAATAAAATTTCAGAACATTGGGAGAAAAAAACAGTGGCTCTGGAATAGTATCTTCCTCAACTTGGGGATGTTTTGCAGAATTGAATTACAGTCTTATCCAAAGCTTGTAATGCTAGACAAGTCGGCCATTGTCCTTAAGGGAGAGTTGACTCTATCCTGTATCTTTCACTTGCACTGCAAGTTGAGGGTTGGGGGAGAGATTTGGGTTCTTGAAACCTCCCAGATGGCAAAACTGTTCTACAGTCTGTTCTCTATACTGTCAAACTCAAGGCCCGGGGGCCGGATCTGGCCCGCAGGATGCTTAGATCTGGCCCATGGGGCCACCCTGGAAACAGCAAAGGCCCACAGTGCCTCTGCCAGCGAAAACGGAGCTCAGGAGCAGCCCTACCGAGCTCCGTTTTCGCTGGCAGAGGCCTGCAGGAGGCCGTCACGGCCGAAACGGGGCTTAGGAGCCCGTTTTTGCTGACAGAGTGCTTGGGCCACCACAGGACCCCCCAACACGAGTGATGTCGAGCTGGCCACGCCCACCCTGGCCACGGTCACCCCGGCCCCCCAAGGTCAAACACAATCCTGAAGTGGCCCTCAATGAAATTGAGTTTGACACCCCTGCTGTAGATGCAACCTGGGTTCCTGCAACCCGTTCAGCCATTATGTGACTTGTTTGTTTTGAGCCTAGTATGCTTCATTTAATTGAGAGTTTGTGAATATTTGCAGACCATGATTTATGGCTTAGTTCATAGCATAATCCCACCCCTGTGAGTTGCATACCATGGGTAAGGATTTATCATCGTGGTAAACCTATCAGTTGTTGCTTTTAAATTTATTATAACAAGTTAAAAAAAACATACAAAACAAAAACAAAAAGGAAAAGGAAAAAACAAGATAAAAAAACAAAAGCCAGCAAGAGAAAAGCAACAAAGTGTTTACAAACTAATCAATTATATCATCTCAGTACTACAGTTTACAATATCCAATATCAGCAAATACTTATAAATTTCTTCAATTCAGAAGAGAATATTCTTGAACCCAACCACTTATTGAATAAAGTATGCTCAAGCAAACCTTAAATAATGCCATTTGTGAATCTAGTCAGAAATGGATGTTCTGTTTTACTCATTTAAATTGCTTCTAGCCTGTCTTTTTAATCAACTGATTCTCGAAGTCCCAGTCCTAGAGAATCAATTAAAAAATAATAATGTCGGCAGAATCCTGGCAACTCTGCATAAGGTTGCCACACACCCAGGCATTTATGAAATCATTTAAAAAAGCAACTCCTCAGCAGAAATTGTGTTGGCAGTGGCCTGATGCCATCACTCTTGCAGCATGTGAAGCAATTCAATAATAATAATAATAATAATAATAATAATAATAATAATAATAATAATAATAATAATAATAATAAAAGCATTGCAATAACGTATGTTTATTGGAATTTAAAGGGAGCGGGTCAGTCTCGATTCCTAGCAATTTTATGAACAGCTCAGTGCTCTGCCATTGGTCACCCATAAGCACAACCAATGTACTTTCCATCCTGTGCTCAAATCAGACTACCAAAGGTCCAGATAACCTGGATGCTTGTGAGTGCTCTGCAACTACACCTCTACTACATTCTCACTACTGCTGTCTGCTTTAATTAGCTAAGTGGGGCAGAAAGCCAAGCCACAAGTTGATGGAACTAAACTAACACAGTGCACGTCTTCAGAATCGCAGGTTCAAAAAGCCTCCAAGTAGCACCACTGAACAGCACCTTTATCATCTCAGTAGCCTTTGCACATTTGGAGAAAATGTGATTTTATCCATGAAATAGTCTACCAGGCCACCTCAACTTACACTGACTGGATTTTCAGGCTGATCCTTTCCCAAAAGTTTCCAAGACACCTTAAACAGTGCAGCCATTTGGCGTTCTGCAGGTGCCACAAGTACCTGAAGAAGTAGTACAGAGAAGTAGTAGTTATATTTCACCACCTTTATTGCCAAGAATTGTCTGGCATCTGGGCGCTTACTCTTTTCTGGCTGCACTAGCTTTTTGTCTTGTGCCGGCATCACTACACCATTTCATCGAGCTCCACAATAAAACAAAGAACTGCCTGGGACGTTAGGTGGGGAGAGGCTGCTCAGGGGTAACCTACTTGAGTACCCTAATTGCTTCTGTATCCCAGGGGTCAGCAAGGTGGCAACAGAAACATCTTCCAAATTGCTTGGAAATTCTTCAAATGCCAGCAAGAAATTTGCTGGATCATTAGATGTTTGGGATGGACCACCTTAATAGGTCCCGCCTCCCTGCAGAGATTGGTGATTTCAGTTAACATCTCAAGGAAGTGATCTGTCCATGATATGGATGGAAAATTACCCCGGAAGCATATCACAGTATATATTTGACACAATATATCCTCTTCCCTGCAAAAAAATGGAATTTGACCTCCATGAATAGGGACACTTCCTCCCACCTCCATGGACCACCTCTTCATTCAGGTAATTCTTAGTATTGTGAGCACTTTAAAGTAAGCCAGACCAAGAAAATCACTCTGCTGGTTTGACTGGAACAATATATTGACATTGGCTATAGCAACAGAATCTGGAAAGCCTGCATGCATTTTCCCTTCTCTCCTTACATCCCAGAAAGTTAGCAGAGCCAGGCTAAGTTTCTTTCTTATGTTTTCTTTGTTTCTTGCACTTAAACCATGTTTTTCTACAAGTTTTTAATGTCTCTGGATACCTTTTCCAAGGTCTTGAATGTGGCCCTCTATTATAATACATGCTAATTCTCTGGTGTGGCTGGTTTTATTACAATTGTCCTGGCATTCAGTAGCATGATCCTGAGCCCAGAGTGCCCAATAATCTGAGTACCTGGTTCCTGAGTAGGGATTGTGAGGCTGGAAGTAAAGATGGGAATTGGATCTCTGGTTTCATTTCCCAAGGAATCGGAAGATCTTGTAGCTTAAAAGATGGGATTGATATCTTTTTTAATCACTATCCATTCTGTAATAGGTGTTTCAGTTTTCAATCAGTTTACATGATAGGCCTGTCTACACTCCTTGAGCAAGATGGTTAGAATGGACAGCTGTCTGGAGTTTGCTTAAAGCTTATTGTGGCATAAGCAAAACAAAATGCACAGGTACAGTATATGTGGTACCTCACTCAATAGTAGTAACTGTGAGAGGGATCTTGGAGTCCTAGTGGACAATCATTTAAATATGAGCCAGCAGTGTGCTGCAGCTGCCAAGAAAGCCAACACAGTTCTAGGCTGCATTAACAGAGGGATAGCATCAAGATCATGTGAAATGTTAATACCACTTTATAATGCCTTGGTAAGGCCACACTTGGAATACTGCATTCAGTTTTGGTCGCCACGATGTAAAAAAGATGTTGAGACTCTAGAAAGAGTGCAGAGAAGAGCAACAAAGATGATTAGTGGATTGGCGGCTAAAACATATAAAGAACGGTTGCTGCAATTGGATATGTCTAGTTTAATGAAAAGAAGAACTATGAGTGACATGATAGCAGTGTTCTGATATCTCAGGGGTTGCCACAAAGAAGAGGGAGTCAAGCTATTCTCCAAAGCACCTGAGGGCAGGACAAGAAGCAATGGGTGGAAACTAATCAAGGAGAGAAGCAATCTAGAACTAAAGAGAAATTTCCTGACAGTTAGAACAATTGATCAGTGGAACAATTTGCCTCCAGAACTTGTGAATGCTCCAATACTGGAAGTTTTTAAGAAGAGATTGGACAACCATTTGCCTGAAATGGTGTAGGGTTTCCTGCTGAGCAGGGAGTTGGACTCGAAGACCTCCAAGGTTCCTTCCAACTCTGTTATTCTATTCTATTCATCTGCAGAGTAGTTCTAGTCACAGCTGAAAGGAGAGTGTTCCTCTCATTTTAGGGGGGGGGTTATTGTAGTACTGAAAATACCTTGAGACAATTCAGCAAGCTAAATGTATCCACATTTTGGGGGTGAGAATTCAGTGATGGGATTCAAATAATTTAACAACCAGTTCTCTGCCCTAATGACCAGCTGGGTAGGCGTGGCTGGGTGGTCATGTGACTGGGTGGGCGTGGCCAACTTGATGTCACTCATGTCAAGGGGCGCTTCGCCTCGCCCGGCCTCTCGTGACCGTGGGGATGCTGCAACGGTCGTAAGTGTGAAAACGGTCATAAGTCACTTTTTTCAGTGCCATTGTAACTTTGAATGGTCACTAAATGAACTGTTATAAGTCAAGGATTACCTATGCAAAAATACAAAAAGCTTCGTTGCTTTCAAAAAGCTGCCCCAAATACCAATCATTAGATTAGAAATGGGGGAATACACACTGAAGATCAATGATAGCCACAGCCATCATGGAAACCTACTGTAAACCATTCTGTCTGAATACCTTCCTTTTCATCAGCAATACCTGCAAGCCTGAGTTATAAATCAGGCAGGGTGCTGGAGCACCTTGAGGAATTAAAATAGTTAAAATGCAACAATAACTATCAACAGCCAACTCTTGCTCATAAAGTGAAACCCTTTAGCAGAGAGGTCATTTAAGCTCTCCAGAAAGTGGGTGGGCACACTTGGGCTACAAAATGCCGAGCTAAAGACACAAATTAACAAAGTATATAGGGGACCCAGGTTCAAGCCTCCCAAGCTTGTCAGGATCACAATAAAATTAGTACATGCCATAGATATCTAAATAAACCTCAAGCCTGGTGCCATGTTACTAAGCCTTATTATTATGAGAGAAAACTAAAACGAATTGGAGGATCCACACCCCTACCTCCTATTTTTTTTAAAATCTTACTATCAGTGAACAATCATGTGCCTTGGCCACCCCAAAGCAATGCAAGAGACTCCTGTCCCAAAGGTGCTTTTTCAAGAGGCAACTGGACTTTCTGGAAACCAAGAAAGNATACCTGCAAGCTGGAGATACAAAACAGAGAGGGTGCCAGAGCACCTTGAGGAATTAAAATAGTTAAAATGCAATGATAATTATCAGCAGCCAACTCTTACTCATAAAGTGAAACCCTTTAGCAGAGAGGTCATTTAAGCTCTCCAAAAAGAGCACACCCAGGAGAAGCAATCCTTAGATCCATTTGCACCACTTACAGATACCAGCTGGTCTCACTCACCTCACAAGATATCCTAAGGAAATCATCCAGACTTAAGAAAATATCACATGCCCCCAGAAAGGCAGTAAAAAAAAATCAGACAGAGTGCAAGCTTGCATCCTGCCTCTTGGCAGTACACCCCAAAAGGACAGTGCCAGGAACCCCTAAAGCAGTGTAAAAAGCTTAAAACAACCCTTCCCCTCTAAGAAAGTCAAGCCCCTCCAGAGAAGCAGCTCAGGCGACAGAAAGTTTGGGCATACTGCCAAGAACAATTAGCTGTTACAATGTAACAAGACTTAACTGGAGAGGCAGTTTCTGTAAGCAGGGCAATAAAGATAAGGATTAGGCTAGAAACAATACAGAGGCACACCAGAATGTTTCCTTCCTGCCTTCCTGACAGGATTAGCCCTGTAAAGTGGGGGGGGGGGAACGCTGTTGGAAGGAGATTTCTTCCAACAACCGGTTCTCTGAACTGCTCAGAAAGTTAACAAATAGTTCTCCCGAATAGATGCGAACCGGCTGAATCCCACCACTGGGTGAGATGTCAGCAAGTCTTGTTGAAGCCAGAATTAGGGCTTATTATGATGATTTAATGCACTCCTACATTGGGAAACACTGTGCTTACACATTAGCCAATCTTGGCCTGCTTTTAAGGCTCAGGAACTCTCATTCAGATTCAGCAATTTTTTCTTTTTTTAGGCAACATTCAAAAGAAACTGTATACTTGAGATGGACATACACTTGAGATCTCAGAAATAATTAATTAAATTGCTCCTCCATTAATTATCTTCATAAGATGTAACTATGAATTTTGCACTTTCTTTCACATGGATTTGTTTGTGATTGGAGCAGCCTATATGTCCAGTAAAATAATAATAAAAAAGAAATCCTATTTTGAGAAAGAGGTGGTCTAGATATACATAAATAGTGCCTTTGAATCAGTTTTTCACTCCTGGTGACTGCCTGGATGAATCCCTGCAGTTTTCTTAGCAAGGTTTTTCAGAAATGCTTTCCATGGCTGAAGGGGAGAGACTGGCTCAAGGTCACCCAGCTGGCTTTGTGCCTAAGGTGAGACTAGACTTCATCAGGGTTCTAGCCTGATGTCTTAGCCACTATATCAAAGTGGCTCTGATCTAGATTAGATTATCAGATGACAAATTAATCTCCCGATTGTCCTGAGTGATGGTACTTGAATTCAGCCTAAAATTCTAATCCTTAGGAAAAGCATCACATTGGAACTGAGTTTAGATTTATTAGATTTAGATTTATTATATTTGTATGCCGCCCAACTCCCAAAGGACTCTGGGCGGAGTTTCCATTATATCAATACAGAAAATAGGTCATACCAATCTAGGGTAGTAGTACATCTGTGCTTGCCATGTTCCTGTTCTCCCAGTCTGTGCTCACATTAAAAAAAACAGAGTGCTTGTTAGTTCATGGTGTTCCAGCATAGCAATAGACTTTCCATGCTACTGTAGACCTTAGCAGCGGGCCGGCTTTGCCTGTTTTTGGCATTCTGCATTAAACAACCATTCACCTGAACCTTTTTCAACTGAATTATGGGATGTGGAAATATAAGAGAGCTTTTTGAAACTGTAGCGGGAGGATTGTTTCTGGATAGCTGTGGCTGGTAGGACATTTTTTTTCCTTTTATGTCCCCCCCCCCAAAAATAGAGATCATCATCCCACTTGCTTGATCCTTCCTTTTACCAAACCATCCATCATTATGGGAAATATTGTGGTCTCTGAAGGTCTAAGAAGTCCTTCTTTGTACCTGCACACATTAGGAGATTGATTAGGCTGACTGAGCCATTTACGGCCTCTGACTATTGAGTGTGGGCTTTCCCAGGAAGTTCAACTGGAGAGATCTGTTCCCTGCTGAACTCAGGAAGAAGCAGACTCAGTGTGCCTCTCCTGCAGAGGTAATCAAATCATCCCTCCTGCCTTTGGGACCAAAGACTACTGGCTTGAAGGAGATGAAGCAGAAGGTTGGAAGATTTGTTTTCCTTTTTTCCCAGTGACTCATGGGATTTTTTTCTTTGTGATGGATAAGACGAACGTTCTTGATAAGCTCTTCCCCTCATCCCAGTGCTTCTTTAAACAGCTGGGGCCCTGAAAGGTAACTCTTTACCCCATGGAAAGTGGCCACCTTACCGAGAACACATTGGCTTCTTTCATGGAGACGTCCATCCATGCGCATTCTGTATGAGGGACTTCCTCCAGTGAAAATGCTGACACGCCTCCTTGGATCTTCATTTTTATAGTTAGAGTGGATTGCTCATTCTGTTAATTAGGTGTAATGGGAAGAGACATCTCTTGGACACAAAGCACTCACGGCTTATCCCATGGCTCTCTTTCCCCTCAGACCTCTAAATGGATTGAAAGGAGAAGTAATGGAGGAGGAAGATCATGAAGTGGTCCTTCAAAATGATTCCTCTTTCCAGGTCAAGAAGATCCACAAGGGGACCCAGTGCCAGTCCCTCACTGTTGGACCCAGGGTAGCTCAAGAACTTCAGATTTCGTGGCAGGTATTTCCATCCCAGATAGGACAAGGTCATCCACAAAGAATAGCTGAACTTTTGTTCTCTATATAGAAGTCTACCTCTCTACTTGGCTGTCCTCCATCTTCCTTACATTGTCCAACTTGCAGCATTTCAATAATATTACAGCTAATTATTATTTGTATTATATGCCTACTCTGAGCTTAGGTTTAACAGAAGATCAGGATGCACATTTTTGAAATTTGAGGTAGCCACAGTAGATCATAATGACATCACAATAATTATATATTAATTACTGTAATAATATACCGTAATTGCATAAATGCCATGATTATGTATTTTCATCCGAACACCTGATACAAGTATGTAAATTACAGCATTTGTGGGGTAACATCATCTTACATGTTTTCTTATCTGCCCTCCTGAGGACAAACTCATTATATTATAATATTTTTTTAAAAATAGTTTTAGAATTGATAGAACTGAGATAAATTAGATAGGTGTGCCCATTTAATTAAATTGGTGATGTGTATTCTTATTGTTTAGAATGAAAATCCTGTCTGTTATGAAGAAGCTCCCCTTAGGCTATGGATTGGTGAGGATACAACATTTAGATGTGCATTGCTTCTAGGACAGTGATGGCGAACGGAAACGTCGCACGTGCGCGCTCATCGGGGCCACGCTCCAGAAAAGCCAAACTTCCGGGTTATAGTGCGCGTGCGTGCCCGACGATCAGCTGGTTTTTGGCACTGCCACGCATGTGAAGGGATTGTGCTCTGGAAAAGCAGAACTTCCAGGTTCTGGTGCGCATGCGCACCCGCCAATCAGCTGGCTGGTGCGCATGCACACACTGGTTTTCGGCACTGCTGTATGCGAAGGACAGCTGATCGTCACACGCGCATGCATGCCAGAAACCCAGAAGACAAACAGGCAAGGCCGCGCATGCCGGGCAACATGGCTTCGCATGCCACTTTGGGCACACATGCCATAGGTTCGCCATCACGGTTCTAGGACAATAGTGCATGATTCTCAGTCCCCAGCTCATTCACTTCTCAAACTATGGCTTTTCATGCAAAAATAAGACTAGAATAATTTTTCTACCAGAGGCCATTAGGACCCAAAAGTTTAGTACAGGTATGAAATTTACTAAATTTCATAAATTTAGTACAATTTATGACCACAATTGAGCTCAAAATTTGTGTTGCTAAGTGAGACATTTGTTAAGTGAGTTTTGCCCCATTTTATGACTTTCCTTGCCACATTTGTTAAGCGAATCACTGCAGTTGCTAGATTAGTGACAAGGTTGTTAAGTGAATCTGGTTTCCCCATGGACTGTGCTTCTCAGAAGGTGGCAAAAGATGATCACGTGACCCTGGGACATTGCAACTGTCATAAATGTGAACCAGTTGCCAACCATCCGAATGTAAATCACGTGACCATGGGGATACTGCAACGTCATAAGTGTGAAAAATGGTCATAAGTCACTTTGTTCACTGCCGTTGTTAACGTCGAACGGTCACTAAGCGAACTGTTAAGTTGAGGACTACCTGTACTAGATAATGGTGCTTTCATCTCTCTCATCAATGTTTATGATGTTGAACAATGGAATGGAATCAGGGGAAGAAAAGGTGTAAAAAACTGCCAACTTTAACAGTCTTGCATAGAATTGTCACAAATGGTTGCCTACAATACATCCCTTTTCTTGTATCATTTGTTCCCCACAAAATTATAGATTATAAATAATTGCCTACAAAACATCAAGAGGGATGTGGTAGTGATGGACGAGATAGAAAAAACGACAATCACAATTATCAAAGGTCTCTAGAGCAATGTGAGATACTTTCTTGAATGTGGGAGTTTTCTGCTTTGAAGGCAAGAAAGTTATATACTTATGTGTTATGTGGAGTAAATAGATGGGAAAGAAAAAACCCACTCATTTTGGAACTTTTTCAAACAGAATAAAATTATGTCATAAAATCCTTTATACCAGGGGTGTCAAGCTCAAGGCCCTTGGGCTGATCTGCCCCATGGGGTGCTTAGATCTGGCTGTGGAGTCACCCTGGAAACAGCAAAGGACCAGCCTGCGGTGCCTCTGCCAGCGAAAACGGAGCTCGGGAAGGCCGTGCGGCCCTCCCGACCTCCGTTTTTGCTGGCAGAGGGTTGCAGGGGGCCGTCTTAGCCGAAAACGGAGCTCAGGAGCCCATTTTCACTAGCAGAGCACTCGGGCCACCACAGGCGCCCTGACACGAGTGACATTGAGCTGGCCATGTCTCCAGGCAGTTACCAGGTGTCAACATGGACTTGAAACAAAATAAAAAAAGAAAAGTTTAATGTCCAAGAATTGGGTTGACCCAGGGGTGGGATTCAAAAATTTTAGCAAGGGGTTCTCTGCCCGGTTGCTGGGTGGCATGGCCATGGTTGGCATGGCCTACTCGGCCTCCTGCACCCCGGCGGGGGGGGTTTACCCTCCCCAGGCTCCAGAGGCTTTCCTTGAGCCTCCAGGAGGGCGAAAATGGCCTCGCCCGGGCTCTGAAGGCCCTCCGGAGGTCGGAAACGGGCCCGTTTCTGGACTTCCAGAATTTCCGGGAGGCTTGATTTTTGCCCTCCCCAGGCTCCAGAGGCTTTTCTCAAGCCTCCGGGAGGGCAAAAATGGCCTCCCCCGGGCTCCGGAGGCCCTCTGGAGGCTGGAAATGGGTCCGTTTCCGGACTTCTTGAACTTCCGGGAGGCCCATTTTTCGCCCTCCCAGAGCCTCCGCGTGGGCCCTGCACTTACCTGGCATCTAAAACGGACCACGTGGAGACTCCTGGGATGGGCAGGGTGGGGTGGGTAGGGCCAGCCAGTCCTTACAACTACCGGTTCGGTGAACCAGATGTAAAATTAGCATCCAGTTCGCCTGAACCAGTCCAAACTGGCTGAATCCCACCCCTTGACCTTTGTTCAGATCTTCCCAAAACATATTCCCTTGAAGATCATAGGTGTCCAAATCCCCCATTTGCGGTATCACGATTCTGGCCTGCTACAATGATGCTGAGACTAATTTTAAATGAATTGCCTCATAATCATGTTTTTATTGGATATGCACACCGAAAAGTAAAGCCTTATTTCAAAGTACAGATTTCAAGCATAAAAAACAATACAGAAGATTATCTAATTTACACAAACCTTGGAAAATGTAGAAATCTGACTTGGATGAAAGAAGGAAAAATAAGAACACAAGCGTGTCCTCTATACAGTTTGACTCATTTGAAAAGCAGAGTGCTGTCCACATACAATCAAAGAAATGGCATGTCTTACAAAATTTGAACATGGAGCAAAGGACAGATGTATGAATACTGCACGGAGAGGTCCAGGGAAGACATGGTCCACATGTTTCATTTTTAAAAGTACAAGGAATTGGACCTTTAGCTTATGTAACTTGTTGGAGGACAGGAAACGAATTTCATGCTAGAACAGCTGCCATCTCCAAGACCTACAATGTTGCTGCTGCCACCTCCTCCTATCGCAAAGCAACTACCTCCACCCATGCTGAGGCCACTTCCATAGCCAAGACCGCTGCCGGCAGCAGATCCTCGTGAAATACGTGAAGAGATAACAGCTGCGAAAAGAAGAGACAGAGAAGAACCTGGGCATTTTCTGTTCTAAGAAAGGCAGCTACTTTGTAGAAATTATGGGAAGGGTAATCTCTATGGACACTGTCAAGTCCATCCTTCCTAAAATGGGACCTTCAAACATTTTCCCCAAATGAAATTATTTTAAAACCTCTTTATTTATTTTATTTCTCAATGGTGCCAAAGGCAGAGTATGATGATCTCGCTTGAGATCAAATGCAAGAATTCCAAGGTCATATGAGATCTGAGGATGAAATTACTAATACGTTGCGAGATTTGGTGATGATCAGAGCCATCATCAAGAGCCATGGTGGCACAGTGGTTAGAATGCAGTATAGCAGGTTAACTCACTGCTCACTCCAGGAGTTCGATCCTGACCGGCTCAAGGTTGACTCAGCCTTCCATCCTTCCAAGGTCAGTAAAATGAGGACCCAAATTGTTGAGGGCAATATGCTGACTCTGTAAAACCGCTTAGAGAGGGCTGTAAAGCACTGTGGAGCGGTATATAAGTCTAAATGCTATTGCTATTGCTATCAGAGTTCCTACAAATTTGCTTCTTGCTTTCTGAGGCCTGAAAAATTGGTCAAATCCTGTCCTATGGCATTCTGCAGGGTGTTTAGCAATAGCAATAGCACTTAGACTTATATACCGCTTCACAGTGCTTTACAGCCCTCTCTAAGCGGTTTTACAGAGTCAGCATATTGCCCCCAACAATCTGGGTCCTCATTTTGCCCACCTCGGAAGGATGGAAGGCTGAGTCAACCTTGAGCCTGGTGAGATTCGATCTGCCAAACTGCTGGCAGCCAGTGATCAGCAGAAGTAGCTTGCAGTACTGCATTTTAACCACTGCGCCACCGCGGCTCATTTAAAATGTAGATAGATGAAGATTTTGAGCCCATGCCTGTGGCACTATATTAGCATAACACACCAAGAACTTTGCTGTGTTGCTGCTAGTGTAATTGTTGCAGTTGTAATTGCAAAACGAACAATTGCAGGGGAAGAGGCAGGGCAGGAGGGTTGAGAGACAGCACAAAGAACAGATCTCTCTATCTAAATAGAAGCAAGGAGCCTTTTAATCACCACTGTACAGCAAATGTCTTATAATGTGAATATTCTTCAGTATACTTACAGATGTTCACTGCATCTGCTGCATCATTTGTCAATCTGTAGGAAACAAAACAGAAGTCAAGCATAAGTAAGAATTCAAATGTATTCTGAGCATATATACGTAGTTAACTGAAAGAAAACCAATGTTGTATGACTATTGTTGCAAAGTCATCAAGTCCTTAAGGACACTGAAGAATGAACTTAAAGGGAAAGAGGCTCACTGAACTAGATGCTAATGGGAATGGAATTGGGGGGGGGGATATTGTGGACTGAACCCAAGGTTACTGGAGGCCACACCATACATATTATTCCATTATTCAAGTAATAATAGTAAAAAGGTAGACTTTTTAGTACAAAGACTAGTACTAGTAAAGAAGTTGTAAAGATTCTACTTAGATGGACTGTCACTGACCGATATTCTTCTCCTTCCAGGAGCTTTCTGTAGGTGGAAATCTCAACATCCAGGGAGATCTTCACATTCAGCAGCTCTTGGTATTCCCTGACTTGTTTGGCCATTTCTTGCTTGGATTTCTGAAGGGCATCCTCAAGGTCAGTCAGTTTCTGCCTTGCGTCTTTGAGTGCCAGTTCACCTCGGTCTTCTGCTTCAGCAATCTTTGCCTGTAGATTAGCACACTTAAGGGAGGAAGGAAAGAGAAATTAGCATAGAAGATCATCTCTTCAGAACAGAGTAAAATATCTTCAGTTATATTATCCCATAAGCAGATATGGTAAACTTACATTGGGCCAAGACCCATCCTCGGGCTTTTGTAGAATCTCCAAGGGCACACCCAAAATGTCAAGGGCTACCTGCTCCAGACATCGTAAGCATGGATGGTACTAATGGAATAATATGACTATGTGCAAAGTATTCCAACTCTGGCATGCCATCCCGGACAAATGGTTGGCCAATCTTTTCTTGAAAGCCTCCAGTGATGAAGCACCCACAACTCTGGGAAGGAAGTATTTAAGCTTGCAAAGAAATGGGATATTTTCAGCATCCTGTAGGCAGCAACTGTTCTGTTGCATTGTAACTAGGGATAGGATTTCCTTTTCCTTTTTCCCAACCTTTTCTAGTTAGTGCACTAATAGGATCAGCCATGTTGCTGTTGCTTTTTGCCTAGAGAGGATGGAGTGTGGTATAAATGGAAAGTTGAAAGGAAAAAAGAAGTCCAGGGAGAAGATGGCTGCTTGCATTTGTATGCTGGCCAGGTGAGTTTAGTAATTTACAATACCAATTAAGTGACAATTAATTAATTATTAATGAATGAATTAGACTTACAGCTATTTGTAAAAGAATAATTGGTTTTGTGAAAATTATGAGGATGAGCATCACAGATGCTGTGCTATACTTTGTTTTGCAGGGAAGTAATGTAAAGAGGTAATTGTCTGTCAGCATGTCCTCTGTGTTTCATGTACAAGTATTGCTAATTTTGAATTTAAATATATGCCAAAAAGTAGCACTATAAAATAAAGCATTTCAATAGCAATAGCAATAGCACTTAGACTTATATACCACTTCATAGTGCTTTACAGCCCTCTCTAAGCGGTTTTACAGAGTCAGCATATTGCCCCCAACAATCTAGGACCTCATTCAACCTGGGTCTTCATTCAACCTGGGAATAATCTTCTAGGAATGTAATATGATGACATATTACGATGTTCTTTCAGGCCAGAAGTGTGGCTGAGCTGTATCACGGTATGATCGCAACTTTGGGAGAATGCAGTAACCTACCTGCTTTTTCACACCTTCAATTTCAGCCTTCAGTCTCTGGACATATCGGTTAAGATCTGAAATCTCTTGCTTGGCGTTACGAAGATCATCAGTGTGCCTTCCAGCAGTACCCTGGAGTTCCTCGTACTAAAAAAAGTGGAAGGCAGCTACTGTAGTTTAATTATTTAATTAAGGGAGGGAGTCAGATTGTGAGAGTGTATATATCTGTTTGTCTATTGGCCTCCTGCTATCTGGTGCCTCAAGATACTTTGCATCGCAAATCTTACATTTGCTTATTTACATTTCACAAGTCTAAACCACCCATCTCCCTCCAAAGAGGGGCTCTGGCTGATGTACAATCTAATATAACCAATAACTAAAACATTAATTAACACTAAATTAAAAAACTAAATTAGGGTCAAACGTTTTAAAATTATAGAATAATGGCAATTAAGCATCACAGGGCAAAAAATCCTAAAATGGTATTAAAGTTGGATGATTACATTTCCCAAACTGGGAATTCTAGCCAAGAAGTAGGAAGATTGCACTCGAGGACACCTGGCTGGGAAAGCTGCAATATACACATCTACCACAATCTCTTTTGGGGAAAGTGTCTTTCTAAAAGTGTAACTGCAGCAAATTTAAAAGGAAATAGGGAGGAATTAGATTTTCAACCCTTGTACTCTACAAGAGGCCAAAGTGGCATGCAGTTTCCCTGACTGCTAATAGGTTTACAATAAACGATTGGTGAGACAATGAGAAAGGAGAAGAGGCAACGTCCCTCCAACTGGCTTGGCTTTGCTAATTCCAATTTTGGAAGAAAACATTTGGCCTCCCCTCACAGCTTATTCACTGTAAGGCAGCAACAGCTCACCCACCCGACTTTCTGGATGACGATTTACCTTGCTTTGGTACCAAGCTTCAGCCTCCGCCCTGCTTTTCTTTGCAATGTCTTCATACTGGGCTTTGACTTCAGCAATGATGCTGTTGAGGTCCAGGTAGCGATTGTTGTCCATGGACAAAATCACAGAAGTGTCAGAGATCTGCCTCTGTAGCTCTGCCAGTTCCTGCACATGTGATAGGAATAGTCCACTCAGAAAATATACACAAAAAGGTTAGGCCTTGGCAAGTACCTAATTCAAAATTTAGAGCAAGCGGTCCTTTCTATTAGGTAAGTAAGGAAATTGGAAGGGGTGTTTGTTCATCATCAGTTTATTCTCCCCCCCCCAAATTACTTTCAACTTTTTTCTAATGGTCATGCTCATTGATCAAAAATACAGTTGACCAGAAAGGACAGGTTGAGATGAAAGCTGTTAAAAAATGTCTATGGAAAAATCGAAAGAACTGCACAGGATATAGAATCCTCAGCACTGTTTTCCTAAAAAGTCATCTTTGTCCTCCAACTTGTTAAATGTAAGTATCTATTGCCTAAGTACAATTAATTATTTGTAACTTGTACAAGAGAGTTTTGGGGTTACCAAATGCCTGATCAATGTTTTTCTTTAATGAGAGCATTTATCTTTAGATCTTGGGATTCTGGAACTGCCGGAATTCTTACATAATTCTTAATTCTATTTTGTAACTCTTTGTGTTCTTTAAATTAATCGAGGGATTTTCAACATCTTTTGATTTTGATCTTTCTTTCTTTCTTTCTTTCTTTCTTTCTTTCTTTCTTTCTTTCTTTCTTTCTTTCTTTCCTTCCTTCCTTCCTTCCTTCCTTCCTTCCTTCCTTCTTCCCTCCCTTCCTCCCTCCCTCCCTCCCACAAAATATGCTACAAATTTCTTTTTTTAGCAATCTTGTTTATCGAGGAGTGAGGGAAACGGGACTTCTCACCGGGAAACTATTTCTGGAAAGTAAATGAATACAGTAGCTATCTCTTTGGCAGGACATATAATTGCATAATAGAGCACAGTTCAAAGAAAATACTGTTGAGGCTTACCATTTCATGTAGGACTCTGAGGAAATCAATCTCCTCAACTAAAGATTGTAATTTAATTTCTAGTTCTGGTTTGACCATGTAGGCAACATCCACTTCCTAAAAAGAAAACACTGGATTTAAGGGCAAGAAGTTAAAGGACTGCAGAGTTATTAATCCATTATTACTTCCTGTGTATTATTCAATATTAAAATATGTATATGTATATGTACAGTATATATGTATGTATGTATGTATGTATGTATGTATGTATGTATGTATGTATATACATATGTCCTAATTGAGGTAAATGTACTTGTTTCTGGGATAGTCCCCCCTTTTAACATCACAGCAAGGGCTGCCTTTTGGCAAAGTAGCTACACTGCAGATAGACTCTCACCTTCTTGAGGATTACAAAGTCATTCTCGGCTTCCGTACGCTTATTGATCTCATCTTCATACCTATTTGGGGAGGAGAAAATAATAACACCTACTCAGAGAAATCTAGTAAAGCTGCTGCGATTCTTAAATGTTTTTAAAAGGGTCCTGACATTATCCCAGAGGTGATTCTCAGTTGTGGCTGGTCAATTATAACAAAATGGTCTGAGAAAATTTGTTTTGTTATTCAGTTGTGGACTTACAAGGCCTGAAGGAGGACAGACCGATAGAAAGATGGACAAAGTTTCGAGCCTTTCTACACAATTTCATTCCCTGCCAACATTCTGCAGTTCAGGATGGCTCAGGTCTGCCATACCTGGACTGGACAAGGCTGAACAATCATCTGCAAAGAGTTAGCAGTCTTGTGATTCTCTGTGTCAATGTAATGATCATTTTAATTTGTGCAACCCAGGAATATTAACTATGCTGAGATCCCAGGGAGTTGATATCCACATACTGTGCATGCAGAACACCTGATGGCCAAGAACCAATCTGTGGTTCGTTTATCCCCTCACACCTAGCTGGTAAACCACCTCGGCACTTTTGTTTTTAACAGAACCTGTTGTGAGATTCTTAGATGCAATACCAGCAAAGGGTGTAAACGAGGGAGCAAAGCTGAAGGGCTAAAAACTTTAAGAGCCACTTTGGGGTAGTAGTTAAAGCACCCAGACTCGTAACTGAGAGATTATGACTTTTAAATCCCATTTTAGGTACAAAGCCAACTCAATGACTTTGGGCCAGTTCCTCTCAGCTCTAGGAAGCAGGAAATGGCAAACCACTTCTGGAAAACCTTGCCAAGGAAACCACAAGAGCCAGTCCAGGCCACCGCCTGGCATAAAAAACAACAACAACCTGACTTGCTGGCATACACATGCATAAAAGAGGGAGTAAGATGAAACTTGGAGCAAAGCTGAAGGTCCGAAAGTCTTACTTGCTCCTGTAGTCCTCCACAAGGTTTTGGGTGTTATGTAGCTCTCCATCCAGCTTTACTTTCTCCTTCTCCAGATCATTCAGCTGTGTCCTAAGATTGTTGATGTAAGCATCGAAAAGTGGCTCAATGTTACTCTTCACAGTTTTCTGGTCATGTTCCTGAAGCAGAGCCCATTTTGTTTCCAGCACTTTATTCTCTTGCTCAAGGAAACGCACCTGGAGGCAGAAAGACATGTATTTGGGGGTTGGAGGATTAAAGAGGCAAATCCTTTGTAATCCCTGGCATAGTTCTCAAATTGTTTTGATGTATTCTTGACCAGATTGTACAAAAAGTCTACTTTTTTCTTGCTTTTATTTATTTCCTTCCTTCCTTCCTTCCTTCCTTCCTTCCTTCCTTCCTTCCTTCCTTCCTTCCTTCCTTCCTTCCTACCTTCCGCCTGCCCCCAATAGTTAGCCTTCCTGTATCTAGTGCCCTCTAGCTATGAGTTAACTTCGTGACCTTGGGCCAGTCTCTGTCTCCCAGTCCAACTCATCTCACAGGGTTTTCTTGAGAAAATAGAAGGAGAAAGATGTGTAGGATATGTCCACTGCCTTGAGTTATTTGTAAAAATATTAAAGGCGGTATACAAATAAGTAAATATTCCTCTAGACTAGTTTGTGTATGGGAGTGTAGCTACCCGTGCAATTCTGTACCTCACCAATGCTGCAATTCTCATCTCAAAAAGTACCCCATTATTGCATAAATATTTCTAATAGACACTTTGAAATGAGGCAAATTGCAATTGTAGATGAATGAGTGAATGCAGGAATGAGTGAATGAACTCTAAGCCTGCTCAGGCATCATCTTGCACACACTTTGTTTGTGATACCTGCCTCTTCCGTATCTCTCATTACTTGTCATGACCTAATCCTTTCTCCAACTCTGCTAAAGTTTTTTTTTCTGAGCAAGAACTACATCATATCTGCATATTTTATATTTCTAGGCTAAAGGGTCATAGTTATGTGTTTCAAAGCAGTTTGATTCATGGTTACTAGTCAGGAAAAAAGATTCTGTGGCTCCAAATTCCACCTCAGAGTCATACCTTCTCAATGGCCACCCCAACCTTTTGGAACAGCCTCCCAACTGAGATCTGAGAGATCCCTACCCTTTTGACCTTCTGGAAGGTCGTGAAGACCTGGCTCTTTCCCCACACATTGGACTGGGATGGGGGTTGAGCAGTGAGGACAATTGTCTGGCACCTGGGGGAAGAGTACTTTTTCTTTTCACTGTTAGAGATAGGTGGCCATATAAGTCCAATAAATAAATACATATATACATACATACATACAATGTTTCCTCTAACAAGGGAAATCGCTGCGCGGCAGTTCGAAACTGCTGCGCGGCGATTCCCTGTCACGTGCGCGGCCGTGCAGCAACGTTCCCTCTGACATGGGAAATAGCTGCGCGGCAGTTTGAAACTGCTGCGCGGCGATTCCCTGTCAGGTGCGCGGCCGCGCAGCAACGTTCCCTCTGACATGGGAAATCGCTGCGCGACAGTTCGAAACTGCTGCGCGGCGATTCCCTGTCATGTGCGCGGCCGCGCAGCCGCGCACCTTAGAGGGAACAGTGCATACATACATACATACATACATACATTTTGTTTGATTAGACCTCATTTCCCCATTGATAAACTCTATTGGCCTACTGAGATTTGTGCCAGAGAAAATATAATCTTAACTTTAGAAATGTTTCCAGTCTCTCTTTCTGCAACAGGAAAAGAAATCCCCACAGCATTCCTCCAGTTACTGTAGGTTGCTACTGCAAGTGCAGCAGCAAGACTAGGGAAAAATTTGCAGCTCTGTAATCTCATCTATACCTGCTATCTTGTACATGTTTGACAAACAAACAAATAAATAAAATAAAATCTAACTGGTGCCAGCCAGTGATAAATAACAGCTGTGATGAAATCAGTGAAAATTGCAAGAGGAGCTGGAGGAAGGCTCTTGAGCTCTTTCCCCAATTCATGGCAACCTGAAATAATAAAAGAAAGCATTTATTTATTCTCACCTTATCTATGAAGGTGGCAAACTTGTTGTTGAGTGTCTTGATCTGCTCTCTTTCTTCTTTGCGGACCTTCTCTATGGTGGGGTCAATCTCCAGTTTGAGAGGCGCCAACAGGTGGGGATTGATAGTTACTTTTTGGATTCCGCCTGGTGGGCAAACTGGGAAGCAAGGGTCCCCTCTCCCTCCACCAAAACCAGCTCCACCTAGCCCATAGCCTCCACCAATACCACCACCAACAGCATAGCCGCTATTAACTCCACCACCATACCCATAGCCTCCACCGAAGCCACTGCCATAACTGCCTGTAACCGCAATTCTCCTGGGTCCACCAAGATTGTAAAGGCTTTGGCTGCCAAAACCAGCCCCACCAGCCCGGCCCCAGCCAGCACCACCAGTGCCACAGCTTCCACCTCTGCCCACACTTTGTGAGCTCCAGTTGGTGCGACACAAGTTAGGTAGGATGGCAGATGAGTTACTGAAGCCTCTCCTCTGAATTCTGATGTTGGCTCGGTGAGACATTTTAGTTGGTGAGGAGCTGAAGAACAACGATGCCAAAAGAGGTACAGAGAGAAAGAGAGGAAAACAGTCTGTGAAGCAGAGGCAGGTGTAGTTGTGAGCTCTAGGTTTTAAATTTTCTTCTTTTATTTATATTGTCAAGGAAGTGGGATTGGTTGTGATTGCAGTTGATCATCTTTCTGATTAAATATTGCTGGGCATGCCCTAAGGCTTTTTTTAAAGGTGACATCAGTCTGTCCTGCCATACACACCCCACATAAGGGCTAAATGGAAGTGCAACCAGCTAAGACATGCTTGCTTGTCATTTGGGGATAATGAATACTTTCCTCAAGTTAAGCACTAAATGATGGAAATGAGCCAGAGAAATGTATCCAAGGAGGAACAACAAGAAGAAGAAAAAACCTAGTGGGAAATCTTGTTCCATATAAGTTGCTCTAGCTTGTGAGGAAGATGGTCTGGGGCAGGGGTGAAATTCAAAGTTTTTCCCTACCGGTTCTGTGGGCATGGCTTGGTGGGCATGGCAGGGGAAGGATACTGCAAAATCTCCATTCCCACCCCACTCCTGGGGGAAGGATACTGCAAAATCCCCACTCTGGGGCCAGCCAGAGGTGATATTTGCCGGTTCTCCGAACTACTCAAAATTTCCACTACTGGTTCTCCAGAACCTGTCAGAACCTGCTGAATTTCACCCCTGGTCTGGGGATAATTTTGGATTTGCAGCTCCTGCTTGAAGACCATGTGGCCAATAGGTCCTATCTTCATCCTGTGTACTAATTGCACCCATTGTTCGATTGCAAGGCCCTTTAGACAATCACTCATGCCGTAATCACCACACATTGGATTCCTGCAATGTACTCTATATACCCTTGAAGACCATTTGGAAGTAAAAACTGGTCCAAAATTCAGTGGTACAGGCATTGTTGGGCATGCTCCTATAACTCCATTGCTCTACAAGTTGCATAGATTACTGAAGGGCTTCTGGTAGCCAATTCACTTTTGTGCTCACTATTACCTACAAAGCCAGCCTTTCTTGGTAGAGAGTCAGGTTATCCGAGGACTGTCTATTTCATACACTTTCTGCCTCTCCAGTAAGATCAGGCAGAGTTGGTTTGCTTCAGGTCCCTTCTGTCAATCAATGCCACCAATCGGGACATAGGAAGCATGCCTTCTCTTTCACAGGGTCTGAACAATATCATACCAGAAATTGTTATGGCTTTCCACCCAAGTGAGGTTTTGGAGGTCTTTAATAACATGGTTGTTTTCCCAGGTCTGCGTGTTTTGTTGGCAGGATATTATTAAGCAGTCACTCTAGTTCCTTTTTATTGTTGTTTTTTTAAGCTGCCCAGAATGAATCTGGAGTCCATTAAATAATCCACTAAATGGATCCATAACCCAGAGACAGAGATCAATAAAACAACAACAACAACAACAATAATAATCATAATAATAATCATAATCATAATAATAATGCTAAAGTTATCGAAAATGAGAAGGTGAAGATCTTTTGGGACTTTCGAATACAGACGGATCGTCATTTGGAACACAACACGCCAGATATCACAGTTGTTGAAAACCGAAACGTACAATTTATTGATATCGCGGTACCAGGAGGCACCAGAGTCGAAGAAAAAGAACTGGAAAAAATCACGAAATATCGTGACCTGGCCATCGAAACTACGTGATTATGGATGAAACATGTAACAGTGATACCCATTGTCATCGGGGCACTTGGTACCATGTCCAAGAATTTTATAAAATACATCAAGAAATTGCAGCTTCTTGCAATAACACCAGCGAAACTGCAAAAAACTGCGCTACTCGGAACATCGTACATCTTAAGAAGGTATTTGGTTGATACCTAGGACGCTGGCAGCAACCCGTATCAACCATTAGCATCAGTCAATGGTATTTGTGATGCATTTTTGAATGTTCAGTTGACTGAGTTTCATGTTTAATGATTAAAGTATATAATAATAATAATTTCAATAAAATACTGGCAACCTTACATACGGTTGCCAAACATCCAGCACTTATGAGATCATTTTTAAAAACCCACTCCACAGCAGAAATTGTGTTGGAAGTGGCCTGATATCATCACTCTCTTGCAGCATGTGAAGCAATTCAACAATCCAAAACAAAAACAAAAAAAACCCACTGCAATCATCTCTGTGTGTACTGGGAGTTTTGGGGGTGTGCGCTTCAAGTCAATCCCAACACCTGGCATCTTTATGGAGAGCTCCATGCCATTTCCTTGGCAACTCTACAGAAGTTGGTTGCCATTATCTTTGGAGATTTATTTTTTCTACTTCCCAGTCCAAGGTTGAGAGAGTGACTGGTGCAAAGCCACCCAACTGGCCTCTATGCCTAACTAGGCCTGTCTGTCCATCACCTTAACCATTTATCACACTGACTCTCTTAACTTGGGATTAGTTTTCATTCAACACTTATTCCTGAGTAACTATGCAGTGGACTGCATGGTGAGGCTTCAGATAAATATTTACCACTGAATTCCATGGTGTGTGTTTGTGTGTGTGTGTGTGTGTGTGTGTACATGAAACCATCTGAAAAATATTTATATATTGTATTTAGGGATGACATTAACTTGTCTCCCCCACCCCAATTTTCCTCAGTTAGTTTATATAGCCTAACCCACCCATGTCCAGCTGTTTTTTTTTACCTGGCTAGCCAGATATTTCTCATCCGCCAACCTGCAATGATTTTGTTTGGTTTTTGTTTGTAGCTGCTTTCGTTTGGGGTTTGTTTGTTTTTTTTGCTTTATTTGGCTGGTTTTGTTTAGTGTAGCAGGTTGACTTATGACCACAACTGAACCCAAAATTTCTGCTGCTAAGTGAGACAGTTGTTTTGCCCCGTTTTACGACCTTTCTTCCACGGTTGTTAAGTGAATCACTGCAATTGTTAAGTTAGGAACATGGTTGTTAAGTGAATCTGGCTTCCCCATTGACTTTGCATGTCAAAAGGTCACAAAAGGGAATCCCGTGACCCCGGGACACTGCAACCGTCATAAATACGAGTCAGTTGTCAAGCATCTGAATTTTGATCATGTGACCACGAGGATGCTGCAACAGTCGTAATGTGAAAAACGGTCATAAGTTACTTTTTTCTGTGCTGTTGTAACTTTGAGTGATCACTAAATGAACTGTTGTAAGCCGAGGACTACTTGTACAAACCACCCAATTCAACTATATTCAATAAATCAAAGTTCAACCATACCTTAGCACAGTGATGGCTAACCTTTTCGGTACCAAGTGCCCAAAGCGCACGCATCCCCAAAATGCAATGCGCGTGCGCCCCTCGCGTATGCGTGTGTGCCCCCCCTGTGCCCCCCATGCATGTGCACATGACCCCCACACGTGTGCCCCACCCCGCGCATGCGCACACGACCCCCCATGACCCCCACACATACGTGCGCGACCCCCGCATGTGCACCCCGCCCCCCGTGCACACGTGTGCGACACACGCATGTGCGCCCCACCCCCTCGTGCATGCGCATGCAACACCCCCCCCACGCGCATGCATGGCAGAGACCCGAAGACCAGCTGAGCTGGGGCGACGGCTCGCGTGCCCAGAGATAGGGCTCCGCGTGCCATAGGTTCGCCAATGAGCATGACGCATGAATCCAGCCAATATTTGACAGTTAGCACTAAGGTTGGACCCACAGTACTTAGTACTTGAATTAGAGGCTATTATTAGTAAATACCAGACCATATCTGGTCTGGTCTTGGATATAGACATTTTTAAGTCTCTCAAAAGGCAAGAACAAGCTGCTTTGTTATCGTTGCCAAGAAAGTTACTTGGATGTAATCATGGGAACTGAAATAGGATAAAACAAATTTTTGTCTTCCTAACAGGTAGCAGCAGTCAGAATTTAACATTCTCAGTCATCTGACACGTAAATCAAATTAGAGAAGTTTTATTTATTCAGCCAAAAAACACAATCCCTTGAGGGCTATTTTTTTTAAAAAAAAAAAAGCTTACAGTAACTAATAATCTTGGTTCAATCTTGAACAAAGGTAAACTAGCTTGGACACCTGGTTTAGTACATGGAGATATCAATGAAAACATCAAAAGTGAAGCTGAATTGGATGAAGGCTTTACTTTTATTTGAAAAAGCCTGTTCTAAAATTTATCTCGGAAATAAATATCAAATCTGAACTAAAATATATATATATATGTGAAAGGTCTCAGAAATCTAACGGTTGCAATTTCATTCCGTTTCAGTTCTGAACTGCATCAATCTGCAGAAATTATTCTGAGTGGAGAACTGAGTTTTATCACTTCAGTGTTTGGATTTATAGGTATCAGCTCATAATATAAGAACTGTAGTTATTCACTGGATAAAAGAAGAAGAAAATGTAGGTATTCATTAGTTCTGTACAGGTAGTCCTCGACTTATGACCACAACTGAGGCCACAATTTCTGTTGTTAAGTGAGACATTTGTTAAGTGAGTTTTGCCCCATGTTACGACTTTTCTTGCCACAGTTGTTAAGTGAATCACTGCGGTTGTTAAGTTAGTAACATGGATGTTGAATGAATCGGGCTGACTTTGCTTGTCAGAAGGTCGCAAAAGGTGATCCCATGACCCCAGGACACTGCAACTGTCATAAATACGAGTCAGTTGTCAAGCATCTGAATTTTGATCATGTGACCATGAGGATGCTGCAACGGTTGTAATGTGAAAAATGGTCATAAGTCACTTTTTTCAGTGCCGTTGTAACATTGAACAGTGACTAAATGAACTGTTGTAAGTCAAGGACTACCTGTATTCTGATTACAGGTATTTCTCGTTGTATGTCTGGTCACTGAGCAATCATTTGGAGTTACGATGGACCCTCCCAAAAGCACTTATGACCCCAATTTGAAGTTCTGATGGTTCCCCCCCCACACACACTATGGTCATGTGACTGTATTTTGGGCACTGGACAACCAGCCTGCATTTACAATCATTTTTAATATCCTGCAGCACATGAACGCAATTTGTGACATTTTTGCTGGAAACTGGCATTTGCTTCTGGCTTCTTGCAAAAAAACACCCCATAGCAAAAAATGGGTTCACTTAATGACCGCCACTAAAAAGATCATGAAATTGGGTGTGATCACATGACTTGCTTAACGACAATCACGTGTCAGGCCTGGAAACCATCTTGGGCTTTGGATCTTCAGGCCTGCCACATTTAGTGCTGTGGGAAACTGAGAGGTGGGATAGAGTGAGTGGGGAGATATATAGTCAAAATAACATTCCTTTCTCTGAGAGTCAAGGTCACTCTGCCAGTTGGGATGGTGCATTGATTGGACAATGTGATGGGCATGTGGGTGCTGGGGCAGGGACTTGAACTTTCTTTTGGGTGTGGAAAACCGGAAGCTTTCAGATTCAGGTTTTCCCAGATGTGCCAATATGACATCACTAATAAAATGGAACTTTGAGGAAGCTCAAGCCTCGGAGTTTTCTTTTGTTGGGGGGTGTTACTTGGAACCCTGAAATCACGATTTACAATGTAGTAAGCTGGGGACTTCCTGTATGCCTGTTTACAAGATATTCAATTTTGAAAGAGAAATAATACGTCTTTAAAATGCTGATCATCAAACTTCACCCTACAAACTTCACCCTACAATTTACATGCTTTAAGAGAATTTTTTAAGAGATGTCCATTCATTTTGAATACTTGCAGACTAGATGTCAGTCCTTACCCAAAATCCCTGGTTCATAAAAAGTTTTGCTTTTCTAAAAGCCATGTGTAGTTAACGAAGCCACGATGGGAATCTGTTTGCTTATTTTGACAAATACAATTAGTTGCTTCCCACTACTTTACCGAATTAACACAGCTGGCTGGGATCACTCAAAGGATCAGTCATACTAAAAAGGCATCAATCTATTTTAATTAATTAAGCTGATAAAGAAACCTACATGGCAGCTCCAGTCCGTAGGCAGGGAATGAGTAGTTTTTTCAGGGAAACTGCAAATTACAGACTTTTTGATGGGCATGCCTTTATTCCTCTAAACATTAATCTGCTTAGAATTCTTCTCCTTTATTTTCTCACTGGGCAATTTGGAAATGGAGATTTATAATGGGCAGCTTGTCAAGAACATGTCTGGTATACAGCAGAGGAAAGAGGGAACCTTGATTTGTCTGAGTTGCAATATGCAGCTTTCCAAATTACGCAAAGGTGATTGATGATTGAACTGGTTTATGCAAGCAGTCTCTCAGACACATACCACAAGGTGAACCTCATAGTTCACTACTGGGGTGTCTGAAGGTTGCAAGATTGGGATGGTACAATAGCTAAAATCTTGTTTTCTTTGTTTCCCATTCCTTAAAGATTTTGCTCTGGCCTCCTAGCTAAAAACAGCCTAGATATACATTACAGCAATTATTCCTAACCAGCCTGAGTTATCCTTTCCCTTTACTATTGAACCAGCTTGTAAGCAATTCAAACCACAGATTATTATTTTTTTAAAGATCAGATAAATAGTGTCTAGTACACTAGATTGTGCTGATAAGCCCTCTTAGAGTTTCTAGGCAGCACAGCCACTATATTAAATGGGAAAAAAATCTATTGAATTGTCCAAAGACAGGCCCCTGTATGGCTACTGCCATGTGGTTGCCATTTTGAATCCCTCCTTGTGCTGAAGGGCCATATGATTATCCATTAAGGTCCTAGAATTCATCAAGTAGATTGACTAGTTTCACCACACAGTTCTAGGATCTTTGTCTAGCCATCATGATGATGGCAAAAGTGATCTACTCCATCTGTACAACAAGTCTTAGCTCATGGATTGTTGTCAATATATGGGCTATGGCTATTCTAATAGGTGGTATGAAGTTGCTGGTCACAGCAATGGCTCCTCTCCTCTCCCGGATTTTTTTTATTTAGGAACGTAGGAACGTAAAATGCATCCCCTCTTGGAGATCTGAATTCAGCAGGAACCCTTTTAAAATATATATATTTCTGAAGATAAACAGAGTACTGGAAGAATACTAAGAAGCTGAATGTTCCATTTAGAAAAAGGGTTCATAAAGTATTTGTCACAATGCAGAGTGAATGCTAATAGACATTCGATATATTTGAAATAAACATTAGGCTTAATATTTCTGAATAGAAAATCTACCTAAACAATATCTTGATAAAAGGAAACATAGGAGAAAAAGAGATAGACAAAGATACAGACAGTTCTCTTTATCTTTTAAAATTAGAAGTTCGTTTATTCAACCATAGGCCAGTTGAGAAACAGATACTGGGTCAATGTTCTGAAGGCCTTTCCCTGAACTATCTCTGCCATTTGCCCTAGTGGTCAAAAGAGGTTCATGGGTGCAAGAAAATGAAATTATGCAGTTTCCAACATCATTCCATTGTGATATATCATCCCACTTTTGATCTGTTTTAGTTGCCACGTTCAAAACTCTTTTGAATGTTCAATGTTTCTGCTTAAATATAACCTAAAATGTGATCTGTTCTCCATATAAGTCCTAAAGCTAAATAAAGAGAACCCATTTAAACAAATGAATCAAAGACATTGTACTTGTTCATTTCTTTATTGAAGAAATGATCCAAAGTCAAATGTTGGGTGTGGTAAAAGTATTGTAGTCTAGAAAACAGATCACATCAGCAATCATCTGTGAATAGGAGATGACTGTGGATTCCTATTTACAGAACACTGTACTTCGTGTGTGCACTCCATCAATCATCCTCCATGGCCATTATAACTCTCCTTCAACTAAATTCTTCTAATGTTTGAACTCCCATAAGCCATTACTATTGTTCATAGTGGCTGGAGCTGATGTAGGTCAAAACGTGGAGGATTTTGTATTGGAAAAACTATCTTACAGCAGAAACCTGGATCAATATCGCAAAGGTGCTTTTTCAAGAAGCAACTGGACTTTCTGGTTTTTCAAAGTGAATCTTCAGATTCACTTCTCATCCAAGAAGCTTCTTCAGCTGAAGAAGCTTCTTGGATGAGAAGCAAAACATCTTCAAAGAAAAACCAGAAAGTCCAGTTGCCTCTTAAAAACGCACCTTTGGGACAACCATGACATGGATGATTGAGAATCTCCATTGACACTGGATCAATATCATTCGGGTATAGGCACAGGCAGTCTCTAGCTATTTTAGATTTAAAGGCCAAGCAGCATGCTTAGTGGGGAATTGTTTTCTTTCTCTCTGTCTCTCTCTTTATGTAGCTCTTCTCCAATCATAACTCAATGGCAGAACTCATGCATTGTATTGTGTATTGTGCTCAGAATATTCTGCATTCCAACCTTGGATATATGCAAGTTGAGGTGGGAAATTTGGATGTCCAAAAGTGTAGACAGCTGTAGGCAATCAACGTGGGCCAGCCATATACAACCTGGAGTTACAGTCCAGACCTTTTAGATTATAACTCCCACAAACCCTAAGATTGGGAATGCTGGCTGGGGCAGTTATAAGTTTTCATACAGCTCACTTTAAAGATTGGATAGAGTGAAATAGGATTTAAACCAGGATGAAATGGGGTGAAAGGGAAGGGAAGATAGGTTACATGTGAGATTTATTTATTTATTTATTTATTTATTTATTTATTTATTTATTTATTTATTTATTTATTTATTTATTTATTTATTTATTTATTTATTTATTTATTTATTTATTTATTTATTTATTTATTTATTTATTTATTTATAAAATTTGTATGCTGCCCAACTCCCAATTGACTCTTGGCAGCTCACAACAATATAAAAAACAAAGACAACAATAAAAAACATGGTAAACACAATTTAAAAATATATCAGTATTCAAATAAAACATTTACACATACATACATGGGCCAATCAATCGGTTATTGGCCCCAGGCCTGCCGGAAAAGCCAGGTCTTAACGGCTTTACGGAAAGCCAGTAAGGTGGGGTTCGTATGGATCTCAGGGGGAAGTTGGTTCCATAGAGTCGGTGCGGCTACAGAGAAGGCCCTCCCCATGGGCCCACCAGCCGACACTGTCTGGCTGATGGGACCTGAAGAAGACCGGCCCTGTGCGACCTCACTGGTCGTTGGGAGGAGTGTGGCAGAAGGCGGTCACGCAGATAAACTGGTCCTGAGCCATGTAGGGCTTTAAAGGTAACAACCAACACCTTAAATTGTGACCGGAGCGCAATCAGCAGCCAGTGCAGCTCGCGAAGGATGGAACTCGTGTGGGTGTACCTTGGCATACCCACGACTGCTCGCGCAGCTGCATTCTGGACTAACTGTAGTCTCCGGACACTTTTTAAGGGTAGCCCCATGTAGAGCACATTGCAATAGTCAAGTAGTGAGGTGATAAGGGCATGGGTGACCAT
>QLTV01003097.1:2251500-2280696 GCA_003457575.1 Thermophis baileyi
CAAGACTATTACTACACTCCTCCTTTTGCAACAGAATACCTTATGCATCCAGACTTGAAATTTTAGGCCTATAAAACTTAGAACTACGCCGCCTTCGATCTGACCTAAGTGTAGCACACAAAATTATCTGCTACAATGTCCTACCTGTCAATGACTACTTCAGCTTCAACCGCAACAACACACGAGCACACAATAGATACAAACTTAACGTAAACCGATCCAAACTAGATTGCAAAAAATTCGACTTCAGCAACAGAGTGGTCAATGCCTGGAATACATTACCCGACTCTGTAGTTTCTTCCCCAAACCCCCACAACTTTAACCTTAGAATGTCCACCGTCAACCTCACCCCATTCCTAAGAGGTCTGTAAGGTGCGTGCATAAGTGCACCAGCGTGCCTACCGTCCCTGTCCTAATGTACCCATATATTTGTGAAATTTCTTGTACTCATAACCATGCTTGTACTTATATATTCACAAACATGTTTACACTCTGTTTATACTTTGTTCGTAATCATATATACGCTTGACAAATAAATAAATAAAAAAATAAATAAATAAATTATGGTTTAACAATCATAGGCTGTAGCGTAATATATTGTCTGAACCTAGCCTACTTCTGGGAGTTATGAAAAACAAGCCTAGGTGTAACACTATATGTAATGCCATCAACTCTCTCCAACAAATGAAGTATGCAGATCATGAAGGGATGGAGCAGACAGTTATTAATGAATGACAAGATTTCTGACGTTGTGATGGATGCATTGTTGTGAAAATAAGGGTTGCATTTGCAAAGGCACACACAGTAAGAAAAGGTCCTGTCCTTTGGTGTTACCTGTCCCAAAAGGCAAGCCTGGCATGCCTAGGAAATGTAGGTGACCCTTTTCTCCTCCAGTAATGATCTCCACAACTTCCCCACTGGACCTCCTTTTTGTGGGAACATTCTCCACTAGGGAAGAGAGTTGCAGGTTCAAGATCTGTCCCTTTGAGGTTTTACAGGCCTCAATCCATCCACAGGTCAAGATTGTCTTCCCCCTTTTGCTTTCTCTTTGATGTCAACTGGGATAGTCCTTCCTTCCTTCCTTCCTTCCTTCCTTCCTTCCTTCCTTCCTTCCTTCCTTCCTTCCTTCCTTCCTTCCTTCCTCCCTCCCTCCCTCCCTCCCTCCCTTCCTTCCTTCCTTCCTTCCTTCTCAGGCACTAGTCTGATGACAAGCCTGGGGTGAGCAAGAATATTTTTTTTTTAAACCTGGCCATATAATGGCTTAGTGACAGAGTATCTAAACCCAATCCTTGTCTAAGCAGGAATCCTTTTCTAGCAATTATAATGCTGTTCATTCCCAGCTTATTTATTTAGTGTATGGAAACTTCCAATGCAGAGGTGTAAGAAGAGGAATTTATTTTCAGAAGTTCAAAACATTTTTGGTGGGGTGGAAAGGAGCCCAGAGTAACTTAGGTGAGGTAGGCTGTGTAGAACTCTGCTAAACAAATAATTCCCTCAACACTGTCAAACTATTCACTAAGTCTGCATTACTATTACTATTAATCTTCTCATCGTTCCTATCACCCATCTCCTCCCACTTATGACTGTATGACTGTAACTTGTTGCTTGTATCCTTACAATTTATATTGATTGTTTCCTAGTATGATTTGATTGCTTATTTGTACCCTATGACTATCATTAAGTGTTGTACCTTATGATTCTTGATGAATGTATCTTTTCTTTTTATTTACACTTAGAGCATATGCACCACATACAAATTCTTTGTGTTTCCAGTCCCACTTGGCCTATAAAGTATTCTATTCTATTCTATTCTATTCTATTCTATTCTATTCTATTCTATTCTATAAATGTGATGAATGAATGAATGAATGAATGAATGAATGAATGAATGAATGAATGAATGAATGAATGAGATCCAAGACAAACATTTAAGGCCCAAGTTTGCTGTTTGTTTCTGTTTGTTGGAATTAGAAAATGGGAGGTGAAATAAGTATGGAATGGAGGAAATTGGCTGGGTCATGCTGGGTGGCTGGACTCTTCATGCTACAATATTTGGTAGAATTGCTATTCAAAAACTTTTGGTAGCATTGAAACTTGCATGAATTATCTATTAGAAAGTACTCATTGATCCACATTTAGGGAATCATTGCAATCTGGAAACTCTTGGAATATATTGATTGGTGAGTATATCAGGAAAAATGGTAGGGTTTTGTTGCCCTTGAACAATAATTTCTGATATGATAGATCAGTCAGGATGTTTTGTTATACAGGTGTGAATGACTGGAAGTGCATTTTTCTGTGAACTATTATGTGCTATGCTGTGACATGGGGGTGCAGAATAGCAACAAGAAGAATTTGAGAATTTGTTTGATTTATATTTAAAATGTAAAGCCAACTTTGTCTTTAACAGTTAATGGATAGATGGCCCGGTCGGTCTGATTCTTATTAATCCAAAAGGAATAGTAAATAGTAAAAAAAGGCAACATAAATACTAGTTGCATTTACAAGCTAAGCAGTGACTAATGATAAGAGCAGAGTTACCACCGAGATTGTTTTAGAAACTATTTGTTTCCTAACACAGAACTGTTGGTTCCTTTCCACATGCTGTGCAGCTGAAGGAGAAGAGAAATGAAAGATCTACTGAGAAACCAAATGCCTCAGGCTTTTGTTGATTGTCACTTGGCGGCAGCCCTTACACCATACTGTCTGTACTATTTTCATAAGAACTGGTATCTTAATGCGATTTCTTCCCCATCCCTTTTTCTTGTGTGCCAAGTCTTTCAGCTGATAAGCCTGAGATCATGAGCCACCTCCCCACAGAAATGGTTTCATTCTAGGAAAGGTTTAATGGACCCAGATTTTTCAGCTGTAAGCAACAAGGTATCCGTTGCATTGCTGAAACATGCCTACGGCTCTCCAAGACTTATTTAAAATAAAATAATTTTAAAATGCAAAAGGCGGAAATCTCGAAAAAGTATCTGCCCCTGCCAGATGTTCTGACATTGAAGGGGTGGGGGACTTGATTGTTGGAGGTAACAACTGCATGATTGCCAAGTAAATAACACTTTCATGATTGCCTCATGAAAATGAGGACTGAAGTAGGGGTAAGGAGATCCTGAAATTCCCTCCCTTTCTACTGCCCCAATTAAGGAAGAAGTGAGGAGTTCTTGGAGGGTGGGGGAGTTTTAGAAAAATAAGAAACGGCGAGAGAAGGAGAATCCTCTCTAACCCCACAAAAGCAAGAGGAAGGATTGGGTGAAGCACCTAACACTTCTGGTGGCACAGTGGTTAAAGTGCAGTATTGCAGGCTGATTCTGTCCACAGCCTGGAGTTCGATTCTGATGGGACTCAGGGTTAACTCAGCCTTCCATCCTTCCAAGGTCAGTAAAATGGTGGCCCAGATTGTTGGGGACAATATGCAAATAATGCTTAAGTTGTAAATTGCCCAGAGAGTGCTGTAAAGCGCTAAAGGCTGGTATATAAGCCTAAATGCTGTTGCTATTCTACAATCAGAGGGTGAGGGAAGAAGGAAAATAAAGGGGGGGGGGTGTAGGAATTGAGATGAACAAGGCAAAAACCAAAAGCTCACAGCCTGAAATGGCCATTATGTAAACATGCAGCAATTGTTCAATTTTGAGGCCATGAGGAACTGTGCCAAGCATCTGTTAATTTTGAAGAGAGGGTAGAAGACGCCTCTAAACCCATAATGGTATAAATGCCCAATCTTATTGGCATTGACTGTGGGCAGTCAATTGTTTTGCGTAGCTTTATACTTGTCTAAAATAAAGATTTTTTTAGCCTAGCCAAGATGTATCAGGCAGTTTTCCACCTAATCAAGCCAAGAAGCTGAGTTATACTCTGAAATGATGAAACAGGACATGTGTAACTTACTGCCAAGTCCCAGGTGGGGCAGCCTTATACTCCTAAAATTTTCAGTCAAAAATAAAGTTACCTCATTACCAGACACTCCTGAAGGTGTAATGCCATTGTCAGGCTTGAGAGCTGCTAAAGGAGACACTAGTAACAAAATGTCTAACTATTTTGCATTGAAACAATGCATTGGCTCACCACTTCTCTGGATGAATTTAAATGGCTCCATTATAGAAGTGTATCATCAACCATCTACCATTCAGTCTTGCAGTTTAGATTCCTTGGTTCTTGCATCACAAGGAATATTTAGATTCTTCAGCCCACCTCATTTGCTCCCTTTTGACTTATCCATGTTGGAACTGTTGTTGACTTTTGGAATGCTACTGTTTCAGGCTGTTAGTGAATAATCTCTATGGTCAGTGAGCTTTGCCGGAAAGAAGCTTTGTCTGAAAAGTAATCCTACCTAACATAATTTTGAAAATCTGCTCTGAAATTTGAAAGAGATTCCTTAGTGTAGTGGGTTAGACTCCAAAGTCTGGAGCCTTTGTTTGTCTCCTGAAGCTATTTTGCTTGATGTTGGACATTTGGACAGGGGTGGGCTGCTGGGGGTTCGCAGGGGTTCGGGAGAACCTCTAGCTAAGATTCTGTGCAGTTCGGAGAACCCCCAAATCCCACTCTGGGCTGGCCCCACCCATCCCACCCCTCCCAGGAGTCCCCACACGGCCCATTTTAGATGCAGGTAAGTGCAGGGCGCGCGCGGAGGCTCAGGGAGGGTGAAAAATGGGCCTACCGGAAGTTCGCCAGAGGGCCTCCGGAGCTTGGGGAGGCCGTTTTCACCCTCCCGGAGGCTTGAGGAAAGCCTGCGGTGCCCGGGTAGGGCAGAAACGCCCCCTCCACCATGGTGCAGGAGGCCGACTAGGCCACGCCCACCATGGCCACGCCCACCCAGCAACCAGGCAGAGAACCCCTTGCTAAAATTTTTGAAGCCTACCCCTGCATTTGGACATGCTGGACAAATATGATATTAGACACTTGAGCATGTGAAGGCATAAAACAAAAAAAAGAGAGTCTAAAAGACTGGCCAGAGAAACAACTGCATCAGAAACTTAGAATAACCATCTGCTGATTTGGATTACTTTTTGTTAATGGAGAATGCACTCTGGATAGCATTGAAATGTCTGCAAACAAACATTCAAGCTCAGAGAGCATCGACAATAGATCGTATAAAAATATTCCCTCATCTTTATGTCTACAGCAGGTTTATAGCAACCATCTCCTTAGAAATCTTGAAGCCTTTGTTGTGGAGAGTATCAAGGAAGTATTGTAATTAGAACTGCTCTGCTTGGGTACCAAAGATCAGACATGAAACATGATCAAGGTGTGGCCCATACTCCAATTTTTTCATAATATTATATGTCAAGGGAAATGGCGGTGGAAGCTAATACTTTCATTTCTTTTCAAAGAATCGCCGTGACTTGATAATAAGAGGCTTGGATGAATGTTCAAAGAACATTTGTTGTTGTTGCTTAATACAGAGGGTAGGTTTTGATTTATTTGGGCATGAAAAAATTTCTCACTCCCTCAAAACAAAGAAATTCACAGAACTGTGTGCCAAAACAATGTTTTTAAAAATCTTTTAAATGATGATGTGCCTTCCCTNTCTTTCTTTCTTTCTTTCTTTCTTTCTTTCTTTCTTTCTTTCTTTCTTTCTTTCTTTCTTTCTTTCTTTCTTTCTGCTTCTCTTTCCTTTTTGTCATTCAGCAGGGATACTTGCCTCAATATTTCTTCTAGCAATATTTTGAAGCAAACCAAATAATACTTAAACCCACTAAAAATCCAGAGCAAAGAGGGCCTCCCTGTGGAATTCCTTGGAAAGTTACATTTTTCAGCCATGCTTTTACAGTTTAGTAACCCTTGTCGCTTTTCTCTACACTTTTTTTTTTAAGAATTTCTGAGGACAGAATCAGACCTAAGTAAAGGTACAGTATATACTCTATGTATATGCAATGTAGAAGTGTTTTATGCATGCTTTATTATCACTGAGTTTGATAATAAAATATATTTTAAAACAGGCTTCCCTGTTAGCCCTTTGAGGTAGGCTAGGCGTCAGATGCAAAGAATCAGACCCTACATTAATTGTAGTTAAGAAGATTTATTATTCAAACATGTACACAAGACTCTTGTCAACTAACATTAAATACTAAATTGGCACCAGATAATGGTTAACAGAATTTAAGAAGAGTTGGACTTAGACCATTTGTTGGAACTTAACAACTCTAGGCTGATAACTCGCTTAACTCTGCCCCCTAGCTCTGCCTGCACTTTTCCTACACCAGGTCAGGAAATAGATGCCACAAAAAATACTAGAATTCTATTTTATTGATATAGGTCAGTGATGGCAAACCTTTTGGACTTGGTGTCAAAAATTAGGAAAATGGCTAATGACTGCTGGCATATCACAGATACACTGCCCCCCAACAAAAGACTAACAATTCTCTATATCTGCTCCCCCCCCCCCATTCTAGGCTACCCTGAACAGTGGTACTCAGCGGCGATACTGAGGCTGGGACTAAAGTGGAGGCACAGGCTTCGACTTCACTCCTAATACCACCACTGCCACTCAAAAAGGCCAACTCACACCAGTCCTCAAGGAATCCAAGCCTTGGGGAATGGCATAATTACCTCCATGACCCAGTGCTCCCCAGGATCTGCCATGCGCCGCTTACCTTCAGTCGGTGTTCTCTTTTTGTTAATTGGCCCCACGGCCTACCTGAGGCTGCAGTGGGTCACATGAGACATTCATTCTTGAACCAGCTTCAGAGAACGGTCTTCCATGGTCTTCTACAATTTTCGAAAATCACGTGAGAACAGAGCATGCTTTTAAGAATAGCTGTTGTCAGGTGTTGGCAAATGCTGGCGTGTCACCTAAAATATCATGTGTGTCATAGGTTCGCCATTATTGATATATAAGAACAGGATCTTGAAAGCCTGGCAGCGCTTATACTAAAGGGAGTAGATGAAAACTTTCACTTTCTTTTTAACACCTTCTACCCTTCCCAGGCTGAATTCATGTTTTGCTAGTGATCTGTGCATAGTTTCTCCAAAGCAGGGGTGAAATCTAGCAGGTTCTGACAGGTTCTGGAGAACCGGTAGCAGAAATTTTGAGTAGTTCGGAGAACCGGTAGCGGAAATTTTGAGTAGTTCAGAGAACCAGCAAATATCACCTCTGGCTGGCCCCAGAGTGGGGTGGGAATGGAGATTTTGCAATATCCTTCCCCCAGGAGTGAGGAGGGAATGGGGATTTTGCAGTATCCTTCCCCTGGAGTGGGGTGGGAATGGAGATTTTGCAGTATCCTTCCCCTGCCACGCCCACCAAGCCACGCCCACCAAGCCACACCACACCCGCCAAGCCACGCCCACAGAACCGGTAGGAAAAAAATTTGGATTTCACCACTGCTCCAAAGTCATCCAGTTTTTTATTTTCTTATGAGGAATTCACCATTTTTAACTTAGTGCAATTTTACTTCTGTATTGGAAACGTCTAACAACAATTACTGAAATCATAACTCTAAATTTAATCATTACTAGCCTCTTCTCCATAATTTTATCCCAATATGTGTTATTGTTGTAGGTTGTAATAGCCTTAATCAAATATTAAGGCTATTATAGTCTGTTATAATATATTATATTATAAAAATATTCCTGATAAAGAGTCAAGATTTGAATGTAAAACCAGCTAAATATCTGTTTTATAGGACACTAAGATTTTACTACAATGCTGGTTATTATCCGCAAAGAACTTTAATTCATTTTTATTTAAAAACCCTTTATCCAGGGGTGGGCTGCTGGGGGTTCGCAGGGGTTTGGGAGAACCTCTAGCTAAGATTCTGTGCAGTTTGGAGAACCCCCAAATCCCACTCCTGGCTGGCCGCGCCCATCCCTCCCCTCCCCTCCCAGCCCACGCGGCCCGTTTTGGATGCAGATAAGTGCAGGGCAAGTGTGGAGGCTCTGGGAGGGCAAAAAACGGGCCTACTGGAAGTTTGGGAATGCCAGAAACGGGCCCGTTTCCGGGCTCCAGAGGGCCTCTGGAGCCTGGGGAGGCTGTTTTCGCCCTCCCGGAGGCTCAAGGAAAGCCTCCAGAGCCCGGGGAGGGCAAAAATGCCCACCCCCCGCCGTGGTGCAGGAGGCCGACTAGGCCACGCCCACCATGGCCACGCCCACCCAGCAACCAGGCAGAGAACCCCTTGCTAAAAAATTTGAAGCCCACCCTTGCCTTTATCTCCATATGTATCAGGATAGAAAGTAAGAGGCCATACAGAATGCTCTTCCCTAAGGTAGGCATTTTCTATTCAGCAGTTCCCAGAATTCTTAGCGATGGCTACTTTGGTAATGGAATTCTAGGAACTGAAGCCGACACAGGTAGAGATTTCCCACCTAGTAAAGGCAGAATATTTTTGATTCAGTCTCTGGCATTTATGGGTAGGGCTGGAAAAGTTTCCTTTGAAAGCCTTGGGAGCAATACTGGATCTGCCAGAATTCCAGTCAAATGTAAAGAGGGCAGGGCTCTTGTATCTACAAACTGTTCTCAATAAAATTATCTCTTCTATAAACCTAATAAAAGACATAAGAGTTTTGTCTAGTTTGCATCTCTTCACCTGATACCTCTACTGTAGCCACATCTCACCCTAGTAATTACTTTACAGCAGGGGTCCCCAGACCCCTATTCCATGGACTGGCACCGGTCTGCGGCATGCCAGCAACTGGGTTGCGCAAACAAACGAAGCTCCATCCGCGGGGTGTAGGAAGAATGCAAAACCATGTTGCCTCCAGTCCACGGAAATACCTTTCTCCATGGATCTGGTCTCTGATGCCCAAAAGGTTTGGGGCCACTGCTTTACAGGACTGAGTATTGCAATTAGATAAAGCATTTCAGATCAAATATAAAAAGATATCCCATATTAATACCATATATGCATGTCTGTAAAATGGCAGGATCTGCTGGTATTTCGACTGCACTCAGAGCAAAAGAATGAATGTATCAGTGCATGATATGATGGCATATATGTGGGTGTATGTATATGCATGTGTGTATATCTATTACTCATCTTGTCCCTAGGAGTGGCTGGCCAAAAATCACCCTGCTGGCTTCCATTCTTATGGAAGAAGTCTAAAACCTATGTCTCCACTTCTAATACAGCATCTTGATTATTGTACCACATTGCCTTTCATATCAGTGGAGATCTTTCCTAGTTTTCACACAGGGAAAACCAAATCCTAATCCTATTCAATGGCCCTTCATACTGAAAATAGGACCATAAGGAGGCATGCAGAAGGGCTTTAAGTTAATCTAGGAATGTATATTGTAGTCCTGCATAACATCCTGGGATAATAAGAGTATGATAGTTAAACAAGGAAAAATGCACTTTTGAGAAATAAACCTGCAGTGACAGAACCACTATATAATCTTTCATGTTTGAAGCTATTAAAAGCACATAGAAGAATTACTTAATTTTGCCATTGTCCTATTTAAGTACCCCTTAAGTAATTCCCTCAAACATAGTAGCTCAAATACCTCTACAAGCACAGTAAAGATTGGGGCTGGGCATGCTTTGAAAATAATTTAGAAGTGCTTCAGACCTCATATAATCACAGCATCTCTCAATTAAATTAGCCTGACTTTTTTCAATTTGACTTAGTTCCTAGTGGACAATCACTTAAATATGAGCCAGCAGTGTACAGCAGTAGCCAAAAAGCCAATGCAATCCTAGGGTGCATTAACAGAGGGATAGAATCAAGATAATGTGAAGTATTAATACTGCTTTATAAAGCCTTAGTAAGACCACACTTAGTAAGACCATACCATACTGCATCCAGTTTAGGTCACCATATTATTAAAAAGATGTTGAGACTCTGGAAAGAGTGCAGAAAAGAGCAACAAAGATGATTAGGGGGCTGGAAGCTAAAACATATGAAAAACGGTTGCAGGAATTGCGCATGTCTAGTCTAGTGAAAACAAAGTGTTCCAATATTTGAGGGGCTGCCACAAAGAAGAGGGGGTAAGCAACCTAGAACTAAGAGGAAATTTTCTAACAGTGAGAACAATTAACCAATGAAACAGCTTGCCTTCAGAAGTTTTAGGTGCTCCATCACCAGAAACTTTTGAGACTGGACAGCCACTTGTCTGGAATAGTATAGGGTCTCCTGCTTGAGCAGGGGGTTGGACTAGAAGACCTCCAAGGTCCCTTTCAACTCTGTTATTCTGTTATTCAGACTTCCTGAATAATGGGCAGAGATAATGAAGCTTATAGCACCATTCCAGAAGAAATTAAACTTTATTGCTTGCTATCTTTGGAATATAGGATTGGCCCAAATCAGGTATACTAAAAGGGAATGCTTGATTATTTTTTTAAAGATAAGTATGGTGTGGAAATACCTCTAGTAGATCAGGAACTATCTTGATTTTCAGGGGGAAAAATGACAGAAAACAGCACATTCAAAAATTAAAATTGCTCTTTATTTGTCATGCAGACTTGCGTAGAATCAAGCATTACAATTCATAAAATAGCAGCAGAAACAATCACCTTTTCCAATATTGTTTTCACATTAAAGAAAGGAAGAAAAGATTTGACAAAGAGAGAAAGAATGAGAATGAGTACTCATCTGTGGAAACTTAAGCACCCTGTGTGGAAACATAACATTGCATAACATTGCAAGGGAACAGATCATTTGTGTCTCAAAGCTAATTTGCTGTAGAAGAGTGCATGGTTAAAATAGTTTGTAGCTAGACTCCATCTGAAAACCCAAAGAATATGCTCAAAAAGGAGAAAAGATCAGAAATGTTGTTTGGAATGAGACAAGCCCATGAAGCTTGCCAGTCTAGAAACCCTCATTATATCTGTTTTTATATCAGAGCTAACACATTGTATCAAAGAAACCAAGAAGGTGTTTACAATTACTGGTTTTCTGCATGTTTCCCCCCCCCCCTTATTTTGCACATGTCCAGGAGTACAATAACTGGCAAACTGGAATGTCTCTTGCGCAAAATAAAAGATGCTGATGTCGGTGAATAAGGCTAGGTTGCAGAAACCGGTTTTGTTAGAGAAACGTTTGGCACAAGATTTACACTCATTAGATTTCTGATATTCATTGAACGGCTGATGCTGCAATTGTTAAAGTAATGTTCAAATGGTATACTGCAGATATTCTTTTTGTATACCTGCTCACAACCCTCTCACTGATCTACATAGAGACTCTCTTCACCTGAGACCCTTCTTGAAACGATTACGCAAACGGTTCGCTTAATGGGGTTGCATTTCCTTCTGTGAACCAGCTGTGGCCTCCCTGCTAAAACTGTGCCGGGTGGAGAAACTCATGTTTCAGCCATGACAGATGAAGTTCCAACAGAGGAACAGATCGAGCGTGTTGGATTTGGATGCAGATAGCCAGGTTAATGTTAGAGCTAGACCTTGATGGAAAAGGTGAAAGTGTCAGAGAGGAAAAGCGCTTTTTTTTTTTTGGTTTTGTTTTCCCTTGGCATTATTTACACGACAGGCACGATGAGCATGGTTATGCGAATTGTCATTCAGGAGGAGGAGGAGAGCACCTGACTTTAATAGGCAGATTTCCTGCTTGTACTGGTTTTTGATACAATTTTTACATTGGAACCTCCTCCTCCACCTGAGGAATGGCGACCTCCTCCACTACTGTAACAGCTCCCACCTCCGCTGCTGAACCCTGAACCAAAACCGGTTCCTCCATAGTTGCTGCCACAGCTAATGCCATAGCCGCCGCTGCCGCCACCGCCGCCGCCACCGATTCCAACTCCGAATCCTCCTCCGAGTCCTGCAGCACTTCCTCCACCATAACCTCCTCCCAAGGCCAGGCCACTTCCACCGCCATATCCACTGGTAGTAGTGCTGCTGACTACAGCTGGAAAACAGGGGAGGGGGGGGAAGAGAAAGAAAATTAAGTTGCTTCCGTGACTTCTACAGAGAAAACGCATGTCAAGGCCCCTTAAAAAAAAAAAAGCATGCACGCACAAATGTATAAATAGGGACGATACTTACAATAGCTGACATTTCCAACGCCTTCTTGCAGTCTAAAAAGCAATGTAATAATTGGAGTTAACGCTTCAACTTACAGTAAAATTACCACATTTTTAATATAAAAAGGAGTATTGCGATGACAGTAATATGAACTCAACCTGTGTCTGGGGCAAGTGATGAAGCATGCCTCGTAACATCACAGCACAAATGTCACGACTGACAGACTGCTGTCACATATTGGGGCAGAAGTGCAGCAGGGTGGAGTTTGCACTGTAAGGTCACCACATATGTATCTTTTTTTTTGTCACTGTGGCTAGCTGCGGATGATATGAAACTTTTAATGCATCTCCCACAGGTGCTTTTTTTCAAAAGGCAACTGGACTTACTTGGTTTTTCTCTTTGAAAATGTTTTGCTTCCCATCCAAGGAGCTTCTTCAGTTCTGAAGTGAACTGAAGAAGCGTCTTGGATGAGAAGCAAAATATTATCAAAGAGAAAAACCAGGAAAGTCCAGTTGCCTTTTGGAAAAAGCATCTTTGGGACAAAGCATCTTTGGGACAATTATGACTTGGATGATTGAGAATCTCCATAGACTCTTAATGCATCTTATCTCTCCAACCTGAAAAGAATGGGCCAAAAAATGTCACCAGATTTGTGCTCTGTGGGTCTTGTAACCAAATCAAAAAAAAAATGAACCACAGCAATGTGTCTCTCTTTTGAAGGAAAAAAAATGCTCTTAATGTTACAGAAACATGTAGTTCCATCGTCCTCCAATCAATGAGACAAATGTAGAAAAACAGCATTCTGGTCAGATCGGTTTAACCTTTCTATTTCACAAACAAGATTATTTTTTTTTAACAAAAAGAAAAGAGGTTTTTTTTTAGACCACCAGGAACTTTTAAAAAGGGCTTTTTCAATTTAACTGTTTCATTTCAAGGTGCGAGCTGTTCAGATGAAACATCCAAGGGAGTGCTCTTTTTTATTTGAAGAAAGTCAAAAGGAAGGTTATGAAGAGCGGTAGATAAGCTATGGGTTTAGCAATTGTTTAAAAGCATTATATTTAGCGCTGTGTTTCTCTCAACTGACCTGATTTCTTCTCCTTCTAGCAGTGTCCTGTAGGTGGCAATCTCAATGTCAAGGGCCAGTTTGACATTCATGAGCTCCTGATATTCCTTGAGTTGCCGGGCGAGTTCTTGTTTGGCTCTCTGTGAAGCTTCCTCCAATTCGTTCAGCTTTTGCTTAGCATCCTTGAGGGCAAGTTCACCACGATCTTCAGCCTCAGTAATGGCTGCCTGAAGTTTGGCACACTGGGAATGGGTATAACAATTATTATTGTTATTATTGGAGGCCATTCATGTGAAAACTGTTACAACGGGTTCTCTTTGGATAATTCAGGAAGAATATCTCTTCCAGCCTGTAAGCACAGAAAACTTGAAAATCTCTTCTTAAAGACCAAACATACTTCTGTGCAACAAAACAGTTGTATACTACCAATATTAGTATATAAAACACATAAGTGCTGAGTACACATCTGCATCTAAAGCAAATGCTTGTGGTTCAATGCACCAAAATTGTAATAATATTTCCGTAAATGGATTTTCTCCAACACTGGAAACAAGCTATATATAAGGTGATTGTTAATTTTTGACTCAATGTGTTGTGTAACCTGAACCATTTAAGTTCTAAGTTGATGCCTTAGCATAATGTGGAAATTCAGCCAATTATGGCTTAAAACCATAGTTAAACAATGATAGCAAAGAAGAATATGCAAACCCAGCTATTGCGAAAGCAGATCTGTCCCATGCAATACCGTAGAACTGGGCAGAATTCTATAAAACTTCGCTTGCAACTTGATCTCAACAACTGCATGATAATTTATATATTTATATACAAAGCTTCTGTTATTTATCACGCTCTGAGCAAATAATGCCTCCGGATAGACATAAATGGAATAATTCCAAAGGAGGCTGTTGAAACTGCTGATCTATCATTGATTTTCTTTAGATGGATGATAAAAGAACAAAAATATTTTAGTAATATGGAAAAACTGGCTCACTGTAGTTGCCTGGCTACCTTCCTTTAGAACACATTAGGGTGCGGAATAATTTATATAATAACCTGCCTGTCTGCCTGCTTGTCTATGCTGTAGTAAGATGAAGGAGGGGATTCCTGGTTTAATTTGCCATTTGCCTAAAAGCTATTGCAAAGCAACTAACTGCAACTTGTTCAACTTGATTGTGTAGATACCTTGCAACATTTGTACAATTTGTACTATCTATGGATTCACTAGCAAAATCCCACAGAGTAGAGGAAACATTAAAATGTGGTTATGATTAGAATAATGTAATGTTTAAAAAGAAGAAATTTTGAGTGTGCTAGTCTTTGGTGCCCCAAAGGTGCTTTTTCAAATGGCAACTGGACTTGTTTTATCCTTAAAAACGTTTTTCTTCTCATCCAAGAAGCTTCTTCAGTTCATGAAGAAGCTTCTTGGATGAGAAGTGAAATGTTTTCAAAGAAAAAACAAGTCCGGTTGCCTTTTGAAAAAGCACCTTTGGGACAACTATGACCTGGATGACTGGGAATCTCCATAGACATAGTCTTTGGTGTGTATAATGGCACCTCACATGCTTCCTACTTATTTCTTGTAATGCATGGTGTTTAACCACAGTCCATATTTTTTCTTTATTTATGTCATCTGAATGCTGAATGGCCATCATTTCTGGTTAGCAGTAACTGGCATTCAAATCAATTAATTCTAGTTAATGCTAACCAGAAATGGCAACTTCTTGAATTTCAGATAACACATTTAACTGTTGCTAGTCTTATTCCTTCCTTCCTTCCTTCCTTCCTTCCTTCCTTCCTTCCTTCCTTTCTTTCTTTCTTTCTTTCTTTCTTTCTTTCTTTCTTTCTTTCTTTCTTTCTTTTGTTTGCTTCTCTTTCCTTTTTCTCATTCAGCAGTGATACTTGCCTCAATATTTCTTGTACCAATATTTTGAAGCCAAACCAAATAGTACTTAAACTTTTATATATATATATATATCTATATATATCTATCTATCTATCTATCTATCTATCTATCTATCTATCTATCTATCTATCTATCTATCTATCTATCTATCTATCTATCTATCTATCTATCTATCTATNTATATATATATACTGCTTCAGGGGTGCTTCCTCATGAAAAACTCACTATGTATCATGAAAAATAATTCAAAGTAGTTTTCTCCCTAGTTTTCTTTTCTGTATGCAAGGGATTAAATTAGTACTCAGAAAACTGTTTATTCACCCCCTAAAAATGCGTATCAGAGTGGTACAAATCTGCTCTGGCAAAGCAAAGGGCCTATTCTTTAGTCCGTTCTCACAAGCTAAATGGCAAGATCCATTAAAATATCACCTGTTTCTTCACGCCATCGATTTCACCTCGCAGTCTCTGGACCATCCGATTAAGCTCAGAAATTTCTGTCTTTGTGGTACGAAGGTCATCGCCATGGCGCCCAGCAGACACTTGTAGTTCTTCATACTGACATTCAGAAATAAACAAAGGTATCATCAAAACAGAGGAGATGGAAAATGACCCCGAGCACAGAGGCTGGGGAAGACATTCTATTATGTGGGGGCAAAAGTTCTTTCAAGGGACTCTTTGTAGGTTTAGGAAATGAAGCTACTTAGAGTCAGGATCACAGGCTGAGGCCTGAAGCTTGCAGTTCGGGAACACGTGTGTTGGCCTTCCTCAGATCCCATCAGCCAAGGATGTTTGGCTAGCAGGGTCAAGGAGAAGAGTCTTCTCTGTCATGGCCCCTGCCCTCTAGAACATCTTCCCACCAGAGGTGAGATCTGTCTACACTCTTCTGACCTTCTGGAAGGGCCTTAAAACCTGGCTCTGCCCGATGGCTTGAGGCCCCAGTGGGGACGCACTATGCGGGAAGTAGCTGAGTGAATGAGAGAGGCAAAAGGGCATGCCTGTACCATCCCTGCTTTTGGGTTTTAACCTTTTATTTAATTATTGTTAATTTTAACACTTTTTATGCTTTTATATTTATGCTTTTATGTTGTTGTAAGCCAGCCAGAGGCACTCTAGATAGTGAGATAGGTATAAATAAATAATAATATGAATAAATGAATGAATGAGCAGAAAGGAAGCCACACTAATGTTAGCCTGATGGTCACAAAGACAGGTGAAGGAGGAGGGAGCAGACTTCTCACCCTCCTCCTGCTTTATCATATGCTCCTCCTCTGTATCTGTAACAAGTCAGTTTTGCAACAGGTGGGGAAAAGCAGGGAAGCAGGGGGAGGGGGAGTGTCTCTCCCTGCTCTGGTCTTGGGACCCATCCTCTGCATCCAGCTCACAAGTCCCAGACCCAAAAGAAAGTTGGTGAACAACATTGGAGCATTGGACCAAAGAGTTCTCTCCATTGGACCCAGGTCTCTCCAGGTCTGTGACCTGTCAATGCAGTTATTTTTAGAGAGCCTCTGCTCTGCTCTGCTCTGCTCTGCTCTCACTTCACCTCCCTTCCCGCTCCCCAACAACCACACTGTTTTCCTACAGAAGGATTTGGGGGAAACAGAAATGGCCTATCCCAGCTCACATTTATTTGCCTGTGACTTGTTCCTCAGGCAATATGAAAGGGGACTAAGCCTTTCACCTGAGACACCTGCCTACACTCACCCAATCCTGAGCCACCACATGTTCTGGAGTGTGATTCATGACTGCTTCTCCCACCAGTAGGAAACACCCTGGGCGGGGAAATGCACCCAGGTTGAGTGCATCAGTCTCTTTCTTTCTCATTCGCCCATTAAACCTGGAAGGACAGCGCCACTCACCGGCACAATTGATGCTGGCATAATTTTGTCAAGGATGGGAAGACAATACATTTACAACCTGCTGCCCTCTAGTGCAGGGAATTCTGGGAACTGTAGTCCAACCAATCTGGAGGTGGCCTGATTATGAAAAGTCGCTCTAGGTCTTTAATGAATTTATTATTCTAGCTACTAACCTTGGTTTGATACCATGATTCGGCCTCAGTCCGGCTCCTGTTGGCAATATCTTCATACTGCGCCTTGACCTCAGCAATTATGCTATTCAAGTCCAGGCTTCTGTTGTTGTCCATGGACAATATGACAGAGGTATCTGATACTTGCTGCTGCATTTGAGATAATTCCTGCAAAAAAATTAAAACAAAAAACTAGGTCACCTGGGCACCGGGGCAAAAGTAGTATGGTCTTGTTGAAGCAGTTATGGAAAAATGGATTAAGTACCTAACAGGGCTAGAGAACTTTCTAAAATCCTAATTCAATTTTGTTTGAAGCCTTTCAATTTATATTCCAATTTGTAGCAGCCCTTTGGTTTTCTTAGTAATGCCTTTTGTTAGAGTTAGGAATTTTAGTGAAAGAAGGTGTTACTCACAATAACTGGAATCCAAGCTCAGTCAAAATATGTTCTGTAACTCATAAATGTTTCCAAATCAAAGTGATTAATTTCACTCGGAAAAGTTGCCAAGGAAGGGGGTGGATATTTTTTTCCATTGCTTGCTAGCATCAAGTCCAGACTAGACAGCCCTGGAGTGTGGAGGTGCCTTATTTAAATATAGTTCTGTCTTGATCCAGTAATAGCTGGAGGAAATTGAGTTTATATTGCAAAAGATGTGATAATTGATGTCATTAAGTCTCTGCTTGCCTTAACATTTAGTCAGCTCTTCAAACACATAACCAAGCAGGTGGAAACTGGTGAAGGGAAGATATTGTTGGAAGTATATCCTTTCTGAAGGAAAAACTGATCTAATATTTTCTGCAGTGGAACATTAAGAAATATACACAACAAGCTTCGACAAATCAGTCTGCTATGATCATCTTAGGAATTCCAACTCCTCATTCTTTTAGCATTGCTAAGAAAATAGTATTATATAGCTTTCCCCCTGCTTATTTCTTTTCTCAATGACAAGATTTTGCTTTTTTACACTGATATATTTCTGCTGCATTAAGTTGATGTGCTAACAAATAACTGGGTAAGGTGAGGTGGTCAGGGGAAGAAAATGTCCATAATGGGAGATTTCAAATTGGAGAATTTATCAAGTTTCTGAGTGATACGTAAAATGTTGAATACATTCAGTGTGGTCTAGTGGTTAAGTTAAGGTACCAAGCTAGAAACCGGGACTTCTAGTCCCACCTTAGTCATGAAACGGCTGGGTGATTTTGGACCATTCACTGTCTCTCAGCTCAATCCACTTCACAGGGATGTTGTTGTGAGGAAAATTGAGAAGGAAGGAATATTAGGTATGTGCGCCACCTTGAGTTTCTTATAAAAAGAATAAAGGCGGGATTAAAAATATTTGAAAAATATTTGTTATTAGTATTGAAAGGGAGCTGGTATTTCTGTTAATAAAAATATATATATATATTTGTTTTCAGTAGCATTTTTTTAAATTCTTCCTCCAATATATTTATAGTCTACTTAATGGCAAATAGAAATATAAGAGAATTAATTAAAGGGATGAGAGATAATATAGTCCATGATCTCTGGTAGTACCATAGTTCATGCCTTGCCCGTATATAATGCCATATTCAATTCCAAGTGCTTCCAATTAACAGATCTTGGAAAGATTCTGCCTTTAGTTAGATGTAAAAGATTTAGCAATAGCAATAGCAATAGCACTTAGACTTATATACCGCTTCACAGTGCTTTACAGCCCACTCTAAGCGGTTTACAGCCTATTGCCCCCAACAATCAGGGTCCTCATTTTACCCACCTCGGAAGGATGGAAGATTGAGTCAACCTTGAGCCGGTGAGACCCGAACTGCCAAACTGCTGGCAGCCGGTGATCAGCAGAAGTATCCTGCAGTACTGCATTTTAACCACTGTGCCACCACAGCTCATTTAGATTTAGATTTAGATTTAGATTTAGATTTAGATTTAGATTTAGATTTAGATTTAGATTTAGATTTAGATTCAGATTCAGATTCAGATTCAGATTCAGATTCAGATTCAGATTTACTAAGGCTTTTTCTAAGGTTCAAGCTTAGATTTACATTGAGAACTACATTTTCTAGTCTTCTGACTGAATATTGACCTGGAGCTTATTTTAAGTTTAGAAATAGAACTTTTGGTAACGTAATAAAGGAAAATTACCGCTTCAAACAGTGCTTTCAAGAACTCAATTTCATCATTCAGTGAGTCTGATTTGCTAGCAAGTTCAATCTTGTTCATGTAGGCACCATCCACATCCTGCACAAAACAGAAGAAAAGTCTGCTACATTTTGAGCAGAAAACAAACTTGCTCGGCTCAACACATTCAAACCTTCTTTTTCATCTCATTAAGACCCCAATATCGTAGGCAAATCAATTACCTTCTTGAGCACCACAAATTCATTCTCTGCACCTGTTCGCTTGTTAATTTCATCTTCGTATCTGTTAGACAAGAGGAATAAATGATAGAATTAGCAATATGCATAGGTTGCAATATGAGAACTGAACATTACTTCAGACAGACCATGTATAAGACAGCTAAATCCACATCTTATCAGTGCATTCTAGAAATCTTCGTAATCTACGCCAACTGAATTATTCCCTTAAAAGTTAACCTATTTTTATTTTGTAAAATCAATCCTTGGAATTCCTCCAGCTGCTTCATGCACGATATATTTTCAGAAACACAATTTTCATAGGCAAGTACAAAGAATTTCAGGTACATCTTTTCTTTTTTCGTTATAGTTAGTGAGAGAAGTGTGTACTTCAATAAGCACATCACTGTGATCCATTAATTTGGCCCAGTCTTTAATTTTGATGTGGCTTTAAAATGCAAGGGCAATTTTAAAACACCATCTTTGACTTGAAATTGAATGCCACATTTTAAGCTCAGGTCTTCATTACAGCTTTTAATTGGTTTAGCATTCCTTCTTCCAATGGGAATCCTGAAATGTAGTTTGGTGAACAGGTTTGGCAAAATATCAATATGCAGCCTACACTATAATTCCCAGTATTTTATAGATTGAATCATAATTACCATAGCTGCTATAAAATTGAGACACGGTGGTAGTGTAGTTTGCCCTTAAGTGTTCAAATGCTTGCCCCAATTTTGATGCTTATGGCTTGGCTCAGTAATGGTTTTGAAGCCATATGTTGCAAATACTTGATGTGGATTTGCATGCTTTACCTACTTGGAGTACATATATCTAACATTGTTTTAATTTCAAAGAAGTAGAGCTGACATGAATTTAAAACCCACAGGTCTGGAGGGAAAACACATCATATTCAACATTCTTATCAGATAGACTGGATCGCCTTGCTGAAGCTAGCTGGCACATAGTTTGTAGAATGCTCCTAAAGGCCACAAGAGAGACTGTTATAAAGGTACACAGTTGTGCAAAAGTCTAAGTGAAGTATTTAATTTGTAGCGGTGCGTAATTTAATTTGCAATTCTTTTGTGAGGGTTTGGCAAGATAAGCTTGTACATTGCAGGCATCCCTCTGCGAAGCCTCGTAACATAAGGCCAAATCAAACTATCCGGGAGCAAAGGTGGGGCTGGAATGAACAAAAGAAGGACGGGAGGGTTTTGCAATTACCGGTAGCAGATTAATTCTGAACAGTTTGGTGCCAGACCATAGCCCCAATCTGTTTTGCCTTTGAGCATGTGGATATCTAAACCTGAATTAGTTTGAACTACACAGAAAAGAAGGCTGGGTGATTAAGGGGGAGTATGAAAAAACTAAACTTTGGTATAGGATTGCAAACTACTGAGCAGAATCTATTTTGTTCCTTTTCTACTTCTGTTTGCTATTTAGCAAGCTATTGCATACGTGTGAAATAGTTAGCATTTGTTGATCTCATTCTGACATAATGTTCACTAATGTTCACAGCCAAAATGTAGTCCCCCAAAGTTTTCTAGACTTCTAAGAACATAAATAATTTGGTTAGGCATGAGGTTCACGACTAAAATTTACAGCTCCATGTAAACCTTTATCAACCTGAATAAATATGTTAATAATGTGGATTTGGGAAGCACCTGCCTTGGAACTTGCATTTGGTTCAAATCAAACAGGTGAAACAAAACTCTCAAATCTTTTTAGAAAAGGAAAGGAGGGGTGTTGTCTGCCATCTGGCTATCTGATTTCATTTCATTTCATTATTTCATTTCTTAAAAACTTGTACAGCCATACACCCTAAACCCCAAATCCAGGTTTTGTGATAGGAATGCGGTGCAAATGCACAGGGTTCTTCCCAGTAGAATGAGTTCATACTGCTCATTGGATGGTTTGAGGTGAATAGAGAATGCTTGCTATTCTACGCATTCAGATAATTAGTATCGGATTCTTTGCATTTACTGTATCTGGCGGTAAGCCCCTTTGGAATGAATTGCATGGGATGGGGCTGTATATTCAGCAAGAAATATCAATCTTTTATGTAGACGTAACCTAAAACATCACACCAGGTGTTGCAATAAGTCTTGGATCTCCAGACAGGAATTTGCTTATAGTGGAAACTTTACAATTATCCTACATAAACTGCTTTATGCAGAAATCAGGCAGAACACAGAAATTAAAGTCTGCTTTAGAGTTGTTGTTTTTATCCTGGTGTTGTTGTTGTTGTTTTTTTTGAACCATTGTTTCCCCAGCCTTGAGAGATGGAGATTCTGCTCAGTGATTACATAACGGTTCAGTCTAGCCTAAGCAAATCTGGTCCCCATCTTGCCCGTTTCAGCCCTTTCAACCTGTTAGACTGAATGGAATAGAATGGAAAACTACTCACTTGTTCTTAAAGTCCTCCACCATGTCTTGCATATTCCTCAGCTCCAAGTCCAGTCTTCCCCGTTCATTTACTAGAGAATCAAGTTGTTTCCTGAGGTTGTTGATATATCCCTCAAAAAGAGGCTCAACGTTGCGGTGCTGAACTTGAGTCCCTTGCCGTTGTAAGAGCTCCCATTTGGTCTCAAGGACTTTGTTTTGCTGCTCCAAGAATCGGACCTGCAAGATGGAACAGAGAAAGACATGAAAATGAGGCATGTAAGCAAAGTAACACTTCAGTGGGGAGAACTCCTCCGGGAAAGAGATGAATGGATGCACATCCGCTTGTTCCTGGAAGCCTTTTGGTTGACACTTGGGCCCTTGCTCCAGTTAAAACAAAACCTGAATGGCTTTTCCCCATCTTATTTTCTCTTGTCCCTTCTCACTGGGTAGATTGGAAGCGCCTTGGAGCAGAAAACCATTATGTCTCTTATGTAGCCCTGCAAAGTTCCACATCTCTAGATGGTGTCAACCACGTGCAGAACAAATCAAACAAGAGAACAAATCAAAAACAGCAATGCAGGAGGGACAAAAAATAGCAAAGGAGGCTGAAAAGGGAAGGAAAAAAAAAATGGGGGGCCAAAGGGAAGGTTGTGAAAGCTAGCAGCGAACGGAGCTGCTGTTTCAAGTGACATGAAAAATAAGTTTAAATATATATACTTTTCAGAACGATCATTTAGCAATTATAGTTTTATCCTCCATAACCTAGTCTCCACAGCTTCAGTGAAATCACACATACTCTATAGTATGCAGAGAGCCCCTAACATGGCAATGAGATTGCAACATCCAAAGCAACGATAGAATGTTACATGTTATCATGCTCCCCTCCCAAACAATGCCAAGATGCAAGCTGGATTAATAACGGTATTATAATTTGGGTGTGAATTCCTTCTGTTATCTGCAGTGAATATATGAAGTATCCTTTCTTGGCCTCAGCATTTACCATATCTATGCCATCTATTTTTAAAAGATGTTTTTGATAAATTGGCTTCAGTTAGGGTTGGTATTTGTGTATTTCACAAAGGATACAAACTAAGTACACAAATCCAGAAAAACAGAGGAAATAACTGCTTCATTCTCAACACTGCAATATTTAAGAATGGCATCGTTGACTTTGAAACTAAGATGTTTAAATTGTCTATAATTGGGGCCTTACTTTTCATCTGATCTTGGGCTAGAAGCCCTTCTGTTATTTTACATGACCCTTCATCCTCAGAATAAAAAAGTTAATTGAACAATTTGATGGTGGCAATGACTTTGGACAATATTAGAAATAATTGTCTGTTGTTGCTCATTTGCCTATATCAGCTGTGACCTTATCAGAGAGCACCCAAAGATAACTGATAAATAGCCATTGGATTGGTGACTTAAGTTTGTGAAGGGTTACTTCAAATTTAGAGGCCCCAAAGGTCAAGTAAAATCACCCCCTCTTACCTTGTCAATAAAGGAGGCAAATTTGTTGTTGAGTGTCTTGATCTGTTCTCTTTCTTGAGAACGCACTCGCTGAATCTCTGGGTCAATCTCAAGGTTGAGAGGTTGCAAGAGGTGCTGGTTGATGGTCACTTCTTGGATGCCACCAGGGGGGCAAACTGGAAAACCTGGACCACCTCTTACAAAACCTGGTCCACCTACCAGAAAGCCCCCAGCACCTCCACCCATGCCATAGCCAGCACCTCCACCTACACCCATACCATAACCATAACCAGCTCCTCCACCAAGGCCATATCCGCCACCATAACCAGATCTTAGACCTCCACAAACGGTACCATAGGCAATTCGTTTGCTTCCACCCATGTTGTGCAGGCTTCGGCTGCCAAATCCACTAAGTCCATAGCTGCCACCCCCTCCACTTCTTGCTCCTCCAACTCGAGAGACCGAGTAGGAGCTGAAACCGGTTCTCCCACCACCACCACTACCACCAACAATTGCAGAGCCGGAGGTAAAGCCTCTGTTAGCTCCTCCGGAGGATGCTCGATAGGAAACACGACTCATGATGGTTTGCTTGGAGAGAGAAGATGAAGAAGGTTTTGGATGATAAGCAGCACTGCAGAGAAAGCAGAGAAAGAAAAAGACAGAACCTCTCTGATATAAAGGAGCAGGAAACCTCCCCTTTTATCTGTTTGGGAAAGAACCTGGCACAGAATTTGAGACAATTGGATAGTCAAACACTTGATGTGCCTTGCAGCAACTTGTCTTCTGTGACACGCCTACTCCAGTCAACATAACACTACAGAACTGGTGTAAAGAGTTTGTGTGTCAGAGAGAAAGATCTTGAAGGGATCAACATTTTCCCCTTTTTTTATTTTTAGGAGACTGTTTCATTAGCAAGAAAGCAAATAAAAGGAGAGCATAATAATCACAAGACTGCTCATTTACACTCTGGCTACTCAACTGTCTTAGTCAAATGTAAGGAAAGCAGCTACAATTCTGATCATTACAAAAATATGTCAGATATGTATTTTTTTTTCCAATCTGTCAAGAGCTGTCTAGGGTCTTCAGTGTGTTGGGCACTGGGAGCAAACTTGTGAGGTGGACCAGTCACCTTACAGTAAATTAACTTTACTTGGGTCCATAGGTGATCCTTTGTGAGCTGTACCAGGTCCCTGGAGCTAAAGTCTTTGTTGTGCACATTCAATGGATTGCACCACAAGTAATCTGCATACAATGCATATGTTTGACACTGAGGATGGTCAATAGTAAGGTATTCCATAGTTAAGCAGGTCGCAACTTAGTTCTCTATTCCTTGAAGCCCCATTTGCTAGATTGCATTTCCTTTTATACAGGTTTTTTTTCGGGGGGGGGGTTGTCAGTCTATATTGTATTCAGTGGCATTACTCCCTATGTGCTTTTTCAGGACTACAATCTTAAAGCCCTCATCTGCTCCTGTAACAGCAGAGACGCCTTTGGCACATCGCTAATGACCCTTGTGTAAGACTTCATGCATTTCTGTGTAGGTGGCTGTAGGTGCCATGAACCCCGTTGTAAAGATCTTCTGTTAAACAAGTTCTGAAGTTAATTTTGTTTGGGAATACTGCAATTTAGGATCAGAAGGGTCTTTAGATCAGCTTGTGGTTTGCATACACTTCAGATTAAAATATTCCTTAAAAAGCAAGGAGTGGTACCCCTATCTGTTATGATTTAGCGGAATGTTTCCAAAAGATAATTGTTATTGGACTGCGGGTTTGTCTGTTTTGGGAAATTAAGAGCTCTCCTTTGTGGAAAGTACTTAAGCAGAAGCTGCACAACTAATTCTTGGGGAAACTCTAATTGCAAGAACATGAGCAAACGCAGCTGGACAAGATTATGTCTACCGGCTATGAAATTTTACGCTTTTATCTGTGATCGTTCACTCCCGTGAAAAGAAGGAGGACCATTGTGTGGAGGAAAAGATTCTGCTGCACTGTTCTTACATATTTTTGGGGGTTACATATCAAGGGTTTTAAAAAAAGAAACGTGACTTTAAAAAAAAGATTTTTTTTTAAAGCTTTAGGCCACTAACGTCAACATATTCCCATACTAACTTGTTTTTGGCTTGTACAATTAGCTTTTTATTTAAACGGAGGAATACATTTTATTAGAAATAAATTTATATTGATCACAACGATTTGAATGAAAAAAACTCACATTGAATGTCCCCCATCACCACTACCCACAAAGATTCTGAGGGGAATTGTCTATTAAATAAATATCATTTTTATTATTAATACATTTAGTTTTGGCAAGAAGACTCCTGTTTTATTTTTATTAAAATTAAAGGAATATTCCCATTGCCGATTTCTACTACGCATACATCTTCCTTTGCCTCGCTCTGTTCATACATGCAGGCACATGCACCTTATAATTTTTAAATCATTTATTCTGAAATAGTCTCAGTGGCATTACTCCAGAACCAAAGACTAGAAAATTAAAAGAAAGTCATGAAGAGCAACTTTTGACAGTGAGAGGTAATTTTATGTTGTCGTTTCCCATAATGAATTGTGGCCTTAAGAGAACCATTGCTTTTAGGAAAAATTGTGCGCATGAGGAACTCTTCCTTTGGAATACTCCAGTAACTGATCAGTTCAAAATCTGAAATCTGTTGAGGCTGGATGCTTCTTTTTGACTGTGCAAATGGATCACATCGTGGCTTCTTGACCCCAAAAGAAGTTTGAAGGGCATGTCATGCTGTTACATTCCAGCTAAATGAGTCTTCTCTGTATCCGAAACCACTAGGAAGCCTCACAGAAGCCACTTGGTGCAACCCCCAGTAGCTGACATATGCGATTTTATTGCAATTACATACAGAGAAGACAGCTATGTGGTAAGACTAGTAGAATGGGCAGATCCATCCCAGAAGAATAAGAATTTGCATAAGACCTGTGAGATACAAGCCTATCCAAACTTGAATGGCTGCAGGGCATCGGCATTGTCCCATCATTTTGAGTCTTTCCGAGATTTGGGTGATGATATGAATTGTTACTGGGGTTTTTTTCGCCCTCCTCAGCCTATTGAGAATCTTGACAGAACCTGAATCGAAGTGCCAATTGCTTTCCTCATAGCATTCTGAAGAATCTTTTGCTTCATTTTCAAGCATTCCTGTCGCTATGTGTTGCCAGTAATTTGAGTCATTCACACCGGAGGCACATCAAAGTATCCTCGATTGTACATGAGATATTATTTAGAAGGAAACCTCAACCGCAATGGAAACTTATGCTGTAGCAAGGGGGTGCTGTCACCTTGGAAGTGAAGCAATGGAGCGCACCTTAATTCTTGTGTGATTTGTACAAACCTTTGTCCCTCCCAGCTGTTCCTTGGTCCCTTGGGCAGAAGTCAGTTCAGAAGTTGAAATGAAAAAGCATTCAGTGTGGGATTTAGTGCTGAACAATCAACAACACACTGTATATTTCAATAAGTACTTCTTATACATTATGAACTCGTAAAAGGCATGGTCATTCAATATTATAATACTATTATATATTATATAATAATATAATATATTATAATATTATAATATTATTATAAAAAAAATACGACTTCAGCCACAGAGTGGTCAATGCCTGGAATACATTACCCGACTCTGTAGTTTCTTCCCCAAACCCCCAAATCTTTAACCTTAAACTGACTACCATTGACCTCACCCCATTCCTAAGAGGTCTGTAAGGGGCGTGCATAAGTGCACCAGCGTGCCTACTGTCCCTGTCCTAAAGTCCCCATGTATTCGAAAAATATGTACTCGAAAAATATGTACTCAAACTATGTTTGTACTTATTATATACTCACATTAATATTTATACTTTACCTGTAATCATATGCATGCTTGACAAAATAAATAAATAAATAAATAAAAATAAATATTACAATGCTTGCTCTGTATTGATCAAAACCAATCACAAATCCGAATATTTCAACTAAAGAAGAAGCTGAGGTGGCATAGCTATAGCATCAATCAAGAGGCCAAAAGGTGGATTAGTGAGTTGATTTACAGAGTCCTTCGGGAGTTGGGCGGCATATAAATTTTATAAATTAAATTAAATTTTTATAAGTTAAATTACTTTAAATGGAATGAACTTCTTATCACCACTGCAAGTTCTGTATTCCACGTGCTTTGATTCAGATAAAAAGCCTTACAAAGATGGATCTGAATACTCCAGATCCAGAAGCTACTTGTGATTTTCCCAATTTGATTTGCAATGGAAAGTTGCAATGCTGTTATGTTGCACTAGAAAAAAAAAAGTAGTGGAAGAAAGCCCTTGAGATGAAACGCAGATCATGCATTCTCCGCAATCTTTGCAAGAGATTACTGAAACTCGGAAGACGAAAAAGAATAGCAAAAAAATTGGGGTACTTTGAAACCTCTGCTCATCAGACACCAGACTCCCCAACTTAATTGTTTTTCAGAAGAGACAAGCAGACACATGAAACTGTCTATTCTCTAAACGGCATTAAAAAAAAATGGAAAGGGATGAAGAAACCCTGGGTACTTATTCAGAGTTCTACATAGTACTTGCATCAGACACCTGAGATATTCCAGCTGGATTGTTTTTCACAAGAGGTATGCAGATACTCTCTATTGACTCCCTTTATTATTCTGATAAAAATATTTTTTTCCCCCATCCTCTGTTCCTCTATAACTCTAGGAGGGGGAAAAAAACCATAGGAACCATTGTTGAAAAGCTTTAATTTTACTGTTTCAAAGTGTAATTTGTATTTCTTTTTTTTTATTATTATTATTACAGGTAGTCCTTGACTTACAACCTTTCATTTAGAGACCATTGGAAGTTACAACGGCATTGAAAAATGTGACTTACAACCAGTGGTGGGATTCAAATAATTTAACAACTGGTTCTGTGCCCTAATGACTGGCTGGGTAGGCGTGGCCGGGTGGTCATGTGACTGGGTGGGCGTGGCCAACTCAACGTCACTCATCACACCCAGCCCCGCCTCCCGGCCACTCGCTGCAAAGGCAGAGGTGGGATTCAGCCGGTTCAGACCGGTTTGGGCTAATCCCACCACTGGCTGGCCCTGCCCCCGCCCATTTTTTGGCCCGTTTTGAAGTTCACAAGTCTTAAAGTTGCCAAGATTGGATACCCCTGAGCTAGATGTTCTGATAGTTCAGTATTTTTCAAATTTGGCAACTTTTAAGATGTGTAGTTTTCAACTTCCAGAATGCTGTCCGGGCAATTCTGGAAGTCCACACATCTTAGGATTGCAAGTTTGAAAAACCCTGTCAAAAATGGGCAAATTAAGATCCTTTTTAGGGATCTGTGCTTTGGTCTCCTTTTTAAAAAAACAACACATATTACAGATTATCCTGAGCAGCATGAAGGAAGACTCTAATGGAAACATGCTTTATGCATACAAATATAGAAAGGCGTCTAAGGATCACTAATCTCCCCACCTTCATGGACCATAATTTATGAGAAGAAGTTCGCAATGATCTCAACAGAAGTTTTCCTCAGCTCTGCTTTGCCTGAATATACAATATCTATGCTCTGTCACTGAGCTGTGATCATTCTGGCCCTAAAAATAGACACAAAGTTCTCTCAATCACAAGAAATGTCCTCCATTCTCTTTATTTATAGTATGGGACCCTAAAAATAAACACAAAGTTCTCCCAATCATAAAACTGTCATCCTCTGTCTTTATTTATATTCTGGAATAGTCAGATAATGAGAAAAACCTGAGCAGGAGAGATACATGGACAGACATTATTATTTATCTGATTTATCCTAGAACTGTTATCACTAGAAAAAAGGGACTTTTACACTGATACTTAAGCTTCCTTCCCTACCCCACCCCATTACTGATGTACTGATATGAGGAAAAGGTCCAAGTGGGTGAAAGGATTTTTGACCTTCTTTCAAGCTTATTTTCTCAGAATTGGTTCTAAAACTGGACGTAAAGTTTATTAGTACAGAAATTGTAATTGGAGCAAAGAAGGAAGCAGGGGGCTTTAGGAAGACAACATTATAGCAATTCAAGTTTTTGATGAAGTTTTCTTGTTTTCCTTATTTTGAAAATCTTGGC
>QLTV01003097.1:2280791-2298774 GCA_003457575.1 Thermophis baileyi
TTTATATTTGCTTTAAATCAACACAAAGATATTGCATTTGTTCAACATAATCTATTTATGGGGTATGGGAACTTATATAATTTTTTTTCACAAAGTTTTGCTGTAGTCCAGGTGTTACTGTGCTTAGTAGTGCGATTTTATAGTATTTCCTATTGTTGTGTAATAATCCAAATTCAGAAGGGGGAATATGCTTTGGGGTGAAGGCTCACTTTGTGTTTGCCAGCAAATGTTTAAAAGATTTGTGCAGCGGGGCAGGAAAAAGCACAATGGATGTGAGATATTGAGAGGTCTGAAGTGTGTGCCCACACAAGCTACGAATTCCTCTTCCCCTTTCAAATCCAGATTGTTGTACAGCTTCAAGAGAGGTAATTGAAGATTTGAAATCTTCATTTTTTTGGCCTGTTTTTTGGCCATTTTCGGGCCGTTTTTCAGGCCGTTTTGGATGTTCAGTAGTAGTAAATAAATAGAGAGGGAAATTGTACCTTGTTAAGGCCTTTGACTCAATTTCCCTCTCTATTTATTTACTACTACTGAACATCCAAAACGGCCCAAAAAACAGCTGAAAAACAGCCCAAAAAACGGCCCAAAAAATGGCCTGAAAAGGCCCGAAAAATGGGCGGGGTGGGGCCAGCCAGAGGTGGGATTAGCCGGTTCACCAAACTGGGCAGAATTTTAACAACCGGTTTGCCTGAACTGGTCCGAACTGGCTGAATCCCACTTCTGTTTATGACAGGTCCTTCATCTTACAACCGTTGTAGCATTCCCCCCAGTCAAGTAATCAAAATTCAAACGCTTGGCAATCGGTAAGTATTTATGACAGTTGCAGAATGCCAGGGTCATGGGATTGCCACCTGCAACCTTCTCAGCTGGCTTACATCAAGAAAAGTCAAGGGGGGGGAGTTGGATTCACTTAACAACCATGAGATTCATTTAGCAACCATTGCAAAGGTAGCCATAAAATCAGGCACAAGTCTCTCCCTCTCTTGCTAAACTTTAAAATATTTTCTGATGAATAGAGAATCTACAAGTTATTGTGATATAAATAAATAATATTTCCTGTCAGGGAGCTTATAGCTTCTTCTAGAATCATCCAAGCATCATTCTGCCAAGATACAGTAATGCAGAAAGGCTTTGTGTCGCCTTAGTAAAGGATGGATGGTCTCTCGAAGATGATGTAACTCATTGGTGAGGAAACAGACAAGGATCCTTGTCTTCCATTCCCAAATCCTAATATTTGCATTAGGTTTAGTTCTTTTAGACTGTTTTAAAAAATAATTTAGTGTAATTAACATTCTATCCCCTATAGAAGAAAACACACCTGCTGAATAAGGTTTAAAAGGTTTCTTTAGTGTTGCATCATATTCCTAACAATGAGCAATGAAAACCAGAGCAGTATGGTCAAATTTTCAATAAAGCTGTGAAAATGGTGTCAGTTGTAGATGGTTTCCGCTTAATGAACCTTAACCAGTAGACACTTTGAATTAAAGTATTTGAATTAAAGTATCTGTTGCATATTAGGAGACAATATTGTGATAATTATTAAAAAAACATTTTTTTTAACCTGGTTCATAGTTTTCCCAATTTTTATTTATATCCTTTGAATCACCAGCTTGAAGTATTTGGTAATTGCAACTCATATCTGTGAGTTATCTTATGCATTATACCATCCCTATCAATATATTAGGACTGGAAAGAGAGATATCAATTGCACAATACCCCCCCTTTCCCCCACCTTTTCCTCCTAGTACCGGTATATATTTCTTCAAGACTTAAAGGCATAGATTGAACAAAACAAAATATTGCTAAGTGAGACTGAAGCAAGGTTTGCAATTATGGTGACAGTCATCTCTAATCCTCAAGGCGACAGTCTTCTCTAATCTGCAATCATTATTTTTAATAATGAGTGAGAACTAATTGGTGATTAGCTGAATATTTTTTGAAGACCACATACCCCAACTGGTCCAAAATGCAGCACTCCTGCTGTGAAAACGGATTGTATATTTGGAGCCTATGAGTTCCGTGATAGAACAGAGGAGGTAAACACTATTTATTACCCCGTCACTTGAACTCATACTTATAATCTGCCCTTGTAGTGTCTTAGAGACTGGAAAAGAGTGGGGAGAAAAGCACATAAGATTTTGCTCATGCACAGAGTTTCTCATGGGGATGAAAGTTGAAGTAGCAGGAAGTTAATAGCGATGGAGTTGGGCTCTGAGCAAAATGAGCAAACGAAGATGGAATTGGGTAGTCACTGTCTGCTGAAGAAATGCAAGTTCTAGACTGACTCCAAATCAGTGGTGAGGCAGAATAAGAGGATGTTATAGTACAGGTTGGGTGAACTCTGTAGATATCCAGAGGGAAAAAAGTTTCCAAAGACACAAGAAAGAAGATCCTCATTTTGTTAACCAGCAATAGCAATAGCACTTAGACTTATATGCCACTTCACAGTGCTTTACAGCCCTCTCAAAGCAGTTTACAGAGTCAGCATATTGCCCACTCCAACAATCTGACCTCGGAAGGATGGAAAGCTGTGTTAACTTTGAGCTGGTCATGATCGAACTTCTGGTAGTGGGCAGAGTTAGCCTGAAATACTAACCACTGCGCCATCACAGAGGCTGCCAGCTACATTTTACTGAGACCCCTTAATATTAATGCTTTGAAGAATATAGTAGTAGCAGCTAGTTTTTGGATAGGCATACAGCATTTTAGTAGAAATTAACAGATTAACAGATTAACAGAGTTGGAAGGGACCTTGTAGGTCATCTAGTCCAACCCCCCATTCAAGCAGGAGACCCTACACCATTTCCGACAAATTGCAGTCCAAATTGCTGATAGAGAGACGGCTAATGTCTGAAGCATAAAGCAGTTAGATGGTCCAATAATTTACTACATTCAACATCTTCAAAACATTCACAAAAAGGAAGGGAGAGCTCTAGGTCTGTTTGAATGCATTAACCACATTTCACTGCCTTTGGTTATGACAGAAATCATCTTTGTAGCCTTCTTAGGCTAAACATTAAAAAAAAATCAGGAGGACATTGTATGCTGTATTTTCTTTGACTGACCTAGAACTGACAACAAGCTCACTTGGAGAAACAGGAGAAAATCACCCTTGACTACAATAACAGGAGCTGTTGCGAAGTTAGATCACAATATCTGGAAGACTACACTTTCCTTTAGGATTTTGGGGAGTTGTTATTTTGCAAAATTAATGCTGTGATATTTCAAATGAAACTATAGGAAATGACCAAGCTGAGCCCGAGAGAGGGGTCAAATGCATCATCAGTCTCAAGTCCCTTCGCGCCCACAATAAGCCTATATATTCATTTGAACTGCCTGGACTCTTGATTTTATGCGCTTGACAGAAACCTCTTTATGGGGACATCACTGTTTCTGTCTTCCTCCAAAGTCAAATGAAATCATTCTGCAATCCTCATGACAAACTGAACATATTGAGGAAATACAGAGATTGCTATGGCTGATCATATTACTATTACTACTCCAATTACTAACAGAAAAACACAAAGACTATTGTTCAATCTATTCTCTGTCTCCTCAGCTACCACAGATCTGGAGTAATAGAAAATCCTCTCAAATGTTTCTGATAGTAAGTCAGCAACTGTGTGCGTAGTCAGAAAAATAGTATTATTGTCTATCTTCTTTTTTATTTTGTCTCCAGTAATTTCTTCAGGATCAAATTCTCATCAGCCACCTTCACTTATATCCAAATTAAGCAGGTGAAACAATTGTGGCCTTTTCAAAAGGATATGGCATTGGGTAAGATGACTGTTGCAGCAGATTCCAGAAGATGAACCACGTTTTGAGGTAGTGTGTCGACATTATAATCTACCACACCTTAAAATTTGAAAAATGTTCCAGGCTGCCCTGTGTACACTTGCTGTAGCCTTTTGAAACTAGTCCAGCATTCCAGAAATCGCTGAAACAGTCTATTTTGTGTTGATTACACCACAACTAAAATTAAGGGTTGCATGATTTAATTTTGAGTCAGTAGCCAATTCCTACTGCTCCCTTCTCTTACTAATACTTCTTTCTATACAATGTGTACATTAATACTAATCATTGTGGCATTAATTTTTATTTTCATCCAGATTGATGTGGTTCAGCATGATTGTTTATTTTCATAGCACAAAGGTTTTAAGAAATGTGTTGGTATTACAGTCTAGCTGGAGCATAACAACTTTATGGCAAGAAGTAAGTAGATATCTCTTCGATTGCCAAAATTAGTTTTCAGAATTTTAGGTATCATTCTAGCTACCATTAAAGAAAGAATCATTAGTACCAGTAAATGACTTTATGTATTAAAGTCCAAGAAAATCATTACTTCCTCAAGATGCTGTTAATGTAATACATTACTGTGCAGTGTAAGAAGGTGCACAACCAGCTGCTACGGGTTCACCCGGGTTCGGGAGCACCCGTAGCTAACGTTATGGCCGGTTCGGAGAACCTCCAAATCCCACCCCTGGCTGGCCCCTCCCACCCCACCCCGCCACTCCCAGGAGTCTCCACACGGCCCGTTTTGGATGCGAGGTAAGTGCAGGGCCTGTGCGGAGGCTTGGAGAGGGGGAAAAATGGGCCTCCCAGAAGCTCCGGAGGGCCTCCGGAGCCTGGGGAAGGTGAAAACCTCCCCCCCCCGTTGTGGTTCAGGAGGCTGGCTAGGCCACGCCCACCATGGCCACGCCCACCCAGCAACCAGGCAGAGAACCCGTTGCTGAAATTTTTGAAGCCCGCCCCTGTGCACAACTGATCTATATCTTTTTTCTTTCTTTTTTTTTCTTCTGAATATGAAGTTAATTTTCCAATCATATTCCACATATGGGATATGTGGTTTTTTTTAAACTCCAATCATTTCCTCTGTTTTATGTAACAATGTGTGAACGATTTGTGAAACCTAAATTTAATTATAATTAAATTTAACTGAACCAAATATTAACTAAATTTAATTATAGCTGTTCTATTTCCATTTTTCTCCCCATACAGCTCTAGATGTTCTCATGGAATGAGAGAGAAAAAAATGTCTGATTCATAGCTCTTACCTGGTTTTAAAGCCAATCCATAAGGTTCTATATGTTTTTCAGATCTCTATCCAGTTGCTATCTCTTCTTGATTAGGTTGCTCAACCGATTCCATCTGTGATTGATGTTATCTTTAAAAGGCAAATAAAATCCGAGCTAATTATTGCTGTAAGCCTTGGTCCTGCAACACTCTCCATTTGGATCCCAAAACCTTGTTCTGTTGTTCCATAAAACAGGTCAGGAATATACAAACCGAGATAGCCGATCGCTTCTTCATCACCCATCAATTGTTTCTCCATCCATTCCTATTCAACTGAAAATGATTCTTATCAAGCAGAGATCTCTCCTAATATTGCTATCTAGGAATGAATAATTTTGTCCATTTTCTTTTCAGTTGCAGGTAGTCCTGTACTTATGACCAAACTGAGTCCAAAACTTTTGTTGTTAAGTGAGACATTTGTTAAGTGAGTTTTGCCCCATTTTACGACCTTTCTTGCCTCAGTTGTTAAGTGAATTACTGCAGTTGATAAGTTAGCAATCCAGTTGTTAAGTGAATCTCTTTTCCCCATTGACTTTGCTTGTCAGAAGGTGCAAAAGGTGATCACATGATTTTGGGACACACCATTTGTAGTTAAATATGAACCAGTTGCCAAGCATCTGAATTTTGATCACATGATCATCGGGATGCTACAAAGGTTGTAACTGTGAAAAACAGTCACAAGTTACTTTTTTCAGTGCTGTTCTAACTTTGAACGCTCACTAAATGAACTGTTGTCAGTCAAGGACTACCTGTAATTCATTTCACTTATTCATTGCAAATTCTGTTTAGTTGTATGACTCTGGCAGAAAGTTCATTTGCCAGGGATCTTAATATATATTTTTGTATACACGTGGTGATGTACATGTTTGCATGACACTTTCCTAGATCATGCACAACATCATATCCAGCATCATCTAATATACCGGTATATGTTGTGGTATGTGTTTATTTTGCCTAGCGAGCCAAATTACAGAATTCTGAAAAAATAGAAACCTCCTCTGATTCACTGGAATATAAGAGGAAGGGAAGGTTATTTAGCATACTGTATGGCAAAAATATTAAAAAGTGCATCATGATTACATTCTCAATGAGCAAATATGAAACTATTTATTCTATTTATAAATTCGAAGGTAAACTGTAATACATGATGGAGTTACCTGCAGAAAGTCTCTGGGGTTTCCCTGATATGCGCTCAGAGGGCACTATTCCACAATATCCTGCACTGTCTACTTTGTAGCACCATGGTTACATTGCGAAGAGGAGAGCTTTCTTCATTTATGGAGGAGACTAGCACTATTGGACAAGGACATATGCAGAGGTGGGTTCCTCCCGGTTCGGACCGGTTCGCCCAAACTGTTAGCGACCCGCTGGTGATGTCATGATGACATCACGGAGCCGGTTCGGTCAGTGCCGGTCCATAGACGCCGCCATCTTTTTTTTGAATTTTTTCCGTTTTTTTTTCTTCTGCCCATGCACAGAAGCCGAGCTTCTGCATCGCCATCTTGTTTTTGCCTTTTTTTGGGGGGGGTGGTATTTTTTTGCACTGCGCATGCACATGCATGCTTTGCGCACGTGCGGCTACGTGGCGCAGGAGGAAGCGAACCGGCAGTGAGGTAAGTTAGAACCCACCCCTGGACATATGGATATATGGACAAGGAAGAAGCATCCCTGAAGAGTGTAGGAATCCTATATTCGGGCGTCCCCTGGGCAACGACATAGAGTCAGCTAATTCTTCCACAATGGCAGCCAGGGAATCCTTGTGATCTCCTGTCTTAAAACATAGGGAAGGGAAGGTAAAGCACAAACACACTTGCAAGATTCTGCAATTATCGTCTATCTTACTAAAGTATATTTCTAGTCTTCCCATGAAGCCTTTTTCCTGATCTGGTCTACCCTGAATAGCTGATGGCTTGCTCTTGAATCAAAAGTACATTTCAGTGCATTCATTATCTTAACATACCTGGAAAGCACCTATCTGATGGGCCCTGGATCTAACACTCAGGTTATATCATTGCCTGGATCATTTAACCTTCACCCTCAAATGCATCATAATCCAGTGTATCCAAATCAGTTTATCTTAACTGGAGGAGCGGGGGGGAATAACACTCAGGTCACATCATTGCTTGGGGCATTTATCTGTCTCCCCCCCCTCCCCCAAATGCGACATAATCCAGTTTATCCAAATCACTTTATCTTAACTTTGGGTGGGAAATACTATCATTAATTGGCATTAATGAATTAATATAAATAATTATATGTTTTAAATCCAAAGCAGTCAAACATTTCCACATGATACCAGTGAAATGCACACTGCACCCACATATCAGCTGCCTAGGTTGGAGCTCACTTCTTAGTCCAGACATTTGGGCATTTCAAGGCAAAAGGCCTTTGTCTAAGGAGTAGGAAAGGGAAAAGAGAGCAGATATTTCAGCTTTAAGAAAATTCTTCTTTCTACAGCAGGGATGGGGAACAATGGCCCTTTTATGACTTGTGGACTTCAATTCCCAGAATTCCTGAGCCAGGCTGGCTCAGGAATTCTGGGAGTTGAAGTCCACAAGTCATAAAGGGGCCATCGTTTCCCCACCTCTGTTCTAGAGGGTGCTGGATTGGAACTCGTGGCTGAAGTCATTCTAGAAAGGCTTTGATAAGTAGCTCCTTAGTCACAAAGTGCTGAATGTTGACTTGTTGATTCAACCTTACCTGGAAAGAAAATGATTTCCTTCTCTGTGTAATCAGATCTGTCTGGGAGCAAAGGAGGTGACGGGAAAAGGAGAGCTTGCTTGCTTACTCACCTCAAATTCTCATGACACCTCCTCTAGCCTACCTGTGTTGAGGGGAATGCAATTCAGGATGGGGGAAGCCAATTCCAGAATAACAATGAGTAAGACAGTTTGCAAGTATCATTTTCAGTGGGGGGGAAAAATACATGATGGTGGTTTTTATTGAATCCCATCCTTCCAGCCAATTCAGCTCCATGCAAGAAATGGCAACTCCATTGGCATATTAGGGAAGGGCTGAAGTGGGAAGGAGTGGGCAATCATTTGGAAGTCAGAGACTAATATGTCTTTCCCCACCCCGTTATTTTGAGCACCCAGAATGTGATGTCACCCAAAATGACTGGTTTCTCCCAATTTGGAATATGAGCCTTTGTTCAATTTCAGTTCCAGTGTGCCTGCACCTTATTTCTTTAGCTCTTCAGATTAAAAGGTTTGGCTTGCAAAACTCCCATTTCACTATCTTACTAGCCTGTGGTAGTTTTGATATTGGGTTGTTAAACGAAGCGCTGAATAAAAGATATGTGATCTATTTTCTGGCCCTATGTCTGTACAATTCTTTTTCCTTTAATAGTCAGGGAGCAACAAAATCTTGGCAGTGAATGCAATGGAGAATTTCCGCTCCCCTCAATATAGCAGGACAGAAGCTTTTTCACAAATTTTTTTAAAAATGTCATGAGTAAACTAGCAGAGGGCATGGCCAAATTGGAATTCAATGCAATGGCCTTTACCTGGAATGAACCACTTTTAAAATTTCCCATGATTGTATCATTACGCAAATGATGAGAATCTCCAGGGATGAGAATCTCTTCAATGTACAAATAATGAACAACCTCTCCCTATTAGTCATGGCACCTGTCCCCCCTTTCACAGTACAGAATAGATATTTTTCATGAAGTTTGCAAATTAAGATACAGTTCCTATTTGCCTAGTGTTGCTTACATGTTCTTTCATCTGGCAGTTTATTAAATAAGCTTATTATCCTTTTGTTTGCTTTAATGTCAACTGCTGTTTAAAAAAGTAAAGCCATCTCAAAACCTTGGGAAGATGCAGAAGCAATAAGAAAAGAGAAGTACACAATGTACTTTGTGTGCATTTAGTTTATTACCTACATGACAGAAAAGTACAGCAAAGAGCAAAACAAGTAGGTGTAGTGTCATGAACAGATAGTTGTCAGAGTGCCTGAAAATTTCAACTTCTTTTGCTCCTTAATAGTCAACCCTTTGGGTCTCACGCTAAAAGAAGCCACCTCCCTATAGCTAAATTGTTCCAGAAACAGCCCTGGTGGACAAAAATATAGTTCTATTGATCAGCTGTATGGTGGAGAAAGGATGTGGAGTAGGGGTGGGTTCTGGCTTACCTCGCTGCCGGTTCGCTTCCTCGCGGGGTGTGTGTGTGTCCATGCGCAGTGCTAAAAACCCAGCTTCTGCGCATGCGCAGAAGCAAAAAAACAAGATGGCGTCGCCTATGGCGCCGCAGAGAGAGCCCATTCGGCGCTGCAGGTTCGGCGAGCAGGGGGAAATTCCCGCTACCGGTTCTATAGAGCCGGTCCGAACCGGAGGAACCCACCTCTGATGTGGAGTCTGTATTCAGATCCTTTGCTCTCCTTTTCAGAGAAATGGTTGGCTGGAGCTTTCATTTGCTTATCAAGTTAATCAGAACACATAGCCTCATTTTCTGGATCCAGATGTGATTTTCTTTTTTGCTTCCTATCCAACTACAACTGTATAGAAGTCTCTGTCTGTACTGCATATTATACCACAATGCTCTGATAAGTCAGTGTTAGTTATCTTGGTACAAGATCGGTCTTGGTAAAACCGGCACCACTCTGTAGCTTGTTTTGAAGTGAGTTTTTAAAAGCATGCACCTTTTTTTGAATTGAATCTATTTTATTATTGTGACTATTACCCTACACCTTATTAGCATAAGCTATTTATTTATTTATTTATTTATTTATTTATTTATTTATTTATTTATTTATTTATTTATTTATTTATTTATTTATTTATTTTGAAGAAAAACATATTTATATCTGAAAGTAGAAATAGACAGAATCAGACAGCTCTGCTTTAAAAGAAAATATTTCAGGCACATGGGCATTTTCCAATTGAATATTCTGCTTGGGATTCTGGAAGCCTCAATTTCACTATATTTTCTTGTTTCACCTTCATGTTATTGGTCACTGGGCTGGATACCATGTGGCAAAAGGCATTAATGTGTATTTCACAAGCACTACTGTCATCCCTTATTGGGTAGGATTTGTAAAGGTAGGCTGTGCATATACACAGTGAAGTGTAAGTTATTCAGAAATTTCCAAGATTTGGATAATGTTGGTTGATCTAGGAGGTCTTCTTTGTGATTTGACACATTCTGTCACCGGCAAGCTAGCAAATTCACTAGTAGGTTGAGTTTTCTGAGAAGCTACCTTGCTTGCTGCCACACAATGGCTGTTTTGATGGAATGTTCAATCACCCAGGAAAGCCTTGTCTAGTATGCCTTGTTAAATGGGGTGTCCTTTCCTTTCTGTTCCTTTCTGAAGAATGCAAATTCCTTCAAAGCTTCCACTTCCATCTTTTATGATCAACAGCTTCTTAGATTATCTGAACCTAGCAAACTGAAACAAACTGGGCTCTGCTCTGGTTTGAACACACCATCGTCAACCATGGTTTAAGAACTTGATAGATGGGACTGATTTTTTTTTAAAATCAAATTAATTCCATGTCTGGATTAATGCAGAGTTGCAAACTATGGTTAGGTCATTAAAAGCAGAAAGAGAAATTTCTAAACATCTTCTTCCCAGATGTTCAACGGAAGAGAATGTGAAAAAAGGAAACTTGCAAATCTGGGGAGAGCTCATTTTCATGTCAATGAGAATCCTTATTTACCAAGCTAGCAAAGAGTGACATGACTTTGATTCCTTTAGCTAGCCTTACTCATATCTGTAAGAATCTAGAAAACACCAAGATTAACATCAGACCAACAATCAAGAAGCAAACAATACTCCAGTCAAGGAACCGCCAAACAAGCTAACAGTAAACAGCCCAACCAAAGAACCACCAAAACCATTCCCACCAGCGCTGATAGGGCAAGCCACTAGAATATAAAATGAGAGCAAACACCACTCCCTACTAGCACTGAAGATGTTACCTCATTTGGGTAATGAAACATCTGCAAGAAAATAACCAATATCCGAAAGCACCAAGAATCCCCTCCATTTCAACCCTGAGCTACAAATATTTTCATCTATCAAATCTAAATTAAGTTGTTCCTTTCTGTCGTTTGTGAAACTGTCAGATAGTGTTCTGTCTAGTTTCCTTTTTGCAATTTTACTTTCTATTACTGGACCATTTGCAGACAGTAGAGGATTTTTCACTTGGACACTTGGTTTTACTCTCAGAGGAAATGGATATTTTAGATCCAGCAGGTTTGCATCGACTGGAGCCTCCGGCCTTCTCACTGCATTCCTTTCCTTGTTTCGCTGGACTCTGAGAACTGCATGGGGAGTTGGTCACAGCTGGAAAGAAAACACACACCAAATGGTTATTCCTGAAACACCTTTTTGGAAAAACAAAACAAAAAACCAGGCAACTTAGTACTTACAGATACTGATGGAATTTGAAGAATCTCTGGATATCCTGTGGAGGGAAGAAAACATTCACTTGTTTTTTCTGGTTGATCTTCCAGGCCTGCCTTTACACTGTTTTAAGTTTATCATCTTCATTCTTTCCTCAAGAATGAATCCACAGCATTTATACTCATTTAATGCAGAATGCAAAAAGCATTGCTCAATGTTTCATCATCTCTTTGGAAAATACCTTGGTTTAAAATGCTATTTGAAGGATTTTAAAATATCTCCGTATTGTACTGTTACATATATTTGGAAGTAATTGGAGTTTGGGCCATATAATGCTTGGTGACAGGGATCCTATAAAACTTGATCTAGAATGAATAAAATAAATAAAATAAATTAACATAGGAGACTCACCTCTCTTCTTCTCCCTCCAACAAACATTTGTAAGCTGCAATCTCAATATCAAGAACTATCTTCACATTCAGGACTTCCTGGTAGTCACGTACTAGGCTGGCCAGTTCATCCTTGCCATTTTGAAGGGCCTTCACCAGCTCAGCATATTTCTGTTGACCTTCCTCGGAGGCTAGTTCACCTCCTTTGGCTGCCTCACAAATTGTCTTCTTGAGCTCTTCGTTCTGTAAAAGTGATAGGGTTGGACATGTTATCTTAGTGCCACACAACCAGTGTGCAGCCCTTCAATAAATGTATCTGGAAATGTAGGGCTCATATCCTTCAAAAACATGGGTTAGAATCTTTGCTTCATTCATTCAAGGAAAGAATAATGAAATCCATTTAACTAGTTGCCATTACACCTAATAATTCAGGCTTTGTCCTTCAACATGTTATCTTCTTTTCCCCCCAGGAAACCCAATGGACAAAATATAACTTTTGGGACAACCTGGCCAATCTTGTCCCAGACCTGGACATTAATCAGCATTCAGTATTCCAGAAGGGAGATGATTAGGGAAACCCATCAGTGAAGATTGTAGACTGTAGACTTGACTGGAAAAGTTGTGTGGTCTTGCCAAGAAAACCATATGCTTACAGTATGTCCATGTGAGCATTAAGGACTGAGCTCAAGACTTGAGAGCATCTTTATCAGAACAACAGATGTTGGTAGTATGGGCTAATACAGGTCTTGCATATGCTTTTGTACAATTTCCTCCAACACCCAGAAACAACATGCAAACAAACCCCACCATACTTTTAGCATACAGATACCAGTTTCTTTATACCAACTGCATACTGGAAACAGGAATGTGGATATGTTTTAATCAGAATATTGGGAATTACTATACCTGTGGAGCATAAATATCCTATGGCATGTAAAAATATTTTTGTACAGAATATTAAATGCATATTCAAACAAGAAACAAGAAAGTTCTATTTTTCACTTTAAGTCATTTAAAAAAAATGATTTAAATTTGTCAACATTTTCTTATCGTGAGAAACGTTGTCAATTTTAGGTCTGTTTGCAAAAAAGAAGAGATTCAAATTCTTCTAACCTGGCTTCATATCTTCTTAATCTTTCACAACTAGTGTTTGTAATGCCCTTGCCTCTTTACTAATTACACATAACTAGTGAAACAAATTCAGATTTTGGAACTAAAAATAGTAAGCACAAATAAGCTTCTTTACACAAAGAGGCACCTTACATATATTCTATAGTACTCATGCATGAATTATTCTATTGTTAATTTGAAATTTGAATTATTCTACCAAAAAAACCTGCTAGTTGTCTAATTTGCATTGCTCCAGTCTTACCTCCTTCTGCAAACTCTGAATTTCACACTGGACTTTTTCAACTTGTTTGATAAGTTCTGAAATCTGCTGTTCTCGATTCTTCAGATCCCATTCGAAACTAGATCTCTTACTTTGAGCCTCTTCATACTAAGGGCGTCAATATAACAGCTTTCTTTAAAATTATCACATTCATATGTTTACATTACAGCTTTTCCATGCTAATCATATTCAAAGTGGCTGACGACATAGAAAATATTACAAGGCAATTTGCTATCAAAGCATTTTTTTTGGGGGGGGGAAATCTTTATAAATGCAAAGTAAGATTATGCAACCTGCTGAAATTTATATTTTTGAAGAGAATTTTAAAAAAATTAATCTAGATCACTGCAAAAATATCTAACTTATCTAAAATTAATAATTGTCTGGAGAATTCTGACGATCTCAGCTTGCCCTCATTAGGAGTTTTTGAACTTGGTCTGGTTTGCCTTTTTCAGCCAGTTGAAGATGAGACAGAAAGAAGAACAGGTGTCAACTTTTGCAGGTTTCAGTGTCTGATAGCTACATGGCTACAAGCAATGGAATCCTACCATTTAGCAGTGGATTGTTGGCCACACTTCTGCTGAGTATCTCTTATTGTTTACCTGGGCTGTCTATCAGTCTTACCTAATCCCTTTCTTCCAATAAATTAGTGAGAAAGTAGGCAGAATGGAAAGCCATCCAATGGAAGCCATAATTCAAGAATGCATGGTACACATGTTGTGGTTACAGGATATTTGCTGACATTATGGGCATTCTACTGTAACATTTGTTTGAGGGAGGACCAAGAAAGAGCCAGATAGAGCAGCAAGAAGATGTTGAAGACTGAGGAAGACATGCCATTGCTGTCCTTTACAACAGAGCAGTGGTGAAATCCAAATTTGGCTTGGTGGATGTGGTGTGGCTTGGTGGGTGTGGCTTGGTAGGTGTGGCAGGGGAAGGATACTGCAAAATCTCCATTCTCACCTCCCCACTCCAGGGGAAGGATACTGCAAAATCTCCACTCCCACCCCACTCTGGGGCCACCCAGAGGTGGTATTTGCCGGTTCTCCGAACTACTCAAAATTTCCGCTACCGGTTCTCTGAACTACTCAAAATTTCCGCTACCGGTTCTCCAGAACCTGTCAGAACCTGCTGGATTTCACCCCTGCAACAGAGGATACTCTCCTGTCACTTATATCTGAGTAAGATTCTTCTGCTAGTTTAGGAGGCCTTTGTATATGAAATGAGAAGCAGCCCTATTTCTTATGAGCAGTGTCCCATATATTAAGAAGGTAGATTGGTAATCAGTCAGCAAGGAAGCCACAAACATATACAGAGCTATGTTTAAAAGTTAGCAGAAGTGACAAGAGAAATAAGCAGGGAACATCTATATATATATATATTATCAGTAGGTCTCTTTTTTAAAAACAAATAAAAATTACCAATTTTTGCACTGATGTGAAATACCTTGTTTTGGTAAAATTTATCTGCCTCCGCTTTACTTCTCTGCATAATTTCCTCATACTCTTTTCGGACTAAGGCTATGATGTTGTCCATGTCAAAGTTTCTACTGTTGTCCATTTTCACAACCACATCCAAGTCTTGATCTTGTTTGTCAAGCTGTTCTTTCTCCTAGATGTTGATTCAAATGCATTGTCAGTTCTGTAGACTAGGTCACGTGGCGGTCACACAAAGGAAAGAGGATCTCTTCAGTGAATCCCTCCCTACTTACCTTCTTATATACACATTTCAAGAACTTGATCTCTTGGTCCAGGAGACTGACTTTCTTCTCCAGCTCTGCATTATTTGAAAAGATACAGTCTACATCCTAAACAGATGACATTCTTGTATTATATTCTTTTTTATGGGAAGACTTCCAAAGAAAGGGGGGAATCAGAATTCACATAAACCATTAAGAGGGATCAAAAGTTGTTATAAACATTTAAATAAATAACAACAACAACAATCATGTCATGATTTTTAAACCCATTATTTCCAAGTTTCATGTCCCCATGTGATGGCCCTTAAACTCAAGCGGGATATCTCCCTTTGTGCCAAGGAATTTTATTTGCAAATGCATTAAGTAGAAAATACTTTTTTCTTTTGTTCTTGAGTAAAAATACTGCGCTGTTGAGGGCACCTTTTCTTCTTTTCAGCTATTTATTTTAATTGAACATATCATACAAATATTTGGAAAAGGTGGGGCAAATGAAATATTTTTAAATACACGCCTAAAGTAAGATCTTGGATACATGAAAGGGTGAGTCCATTTTAAAAAATTATTGCTATTTGATATTTTATTTATTTCTGTATTTATTTCTGCAGGGTTTTTTTAAAAAAACATTTGGATATGTGTTTTTAATTATTGATTTTTAATCTACAATTTCATAACATATTTCCTATCAAAATATAAAATATAATAACATTTGTAATGGTATTTTATAGTTTCTGTGTTCACGTCACATGCTAAACTTGTTTTATGCTTGATGTATAGAATTAAACCAATTACTTGACAAATGTAAACCTCGATCTATCAGCTAACTACACTGGAAAGTATAGGTGGCTGGTAGAAGGTAGGTGATATATACAGCATTCTATGAGTCATAAAAAGTCTGACCCGGATAAATTATCCAAACTTAATGGGTTGCATAAATGAAGCTATTTGTAATAAGAAATCATTTTTTTTTATTTGGGGAGCAAATGTTTTGCAATCCAATAAAAGAAGAGAAATGACAGGCTCATATGGAATAATGGGAAGAATGTGAAATAAATGTACCACTAAATTGGTTAGAAATAGTACTGGATGAATAATTAAAAATCCACATGCTTTACATTTGCAAAATGACTCTCTTTAGTATCTGAATACTGATTCAATGTATAATTTAGAAGGTTTTATTAATCAGTATAGCTATTTATCCATCACCTATTTTAAACATACTACTCCAAATTCACCATTGCAAAGATATCATTGCAAGACTATGTTGCAATGCTATTATAGGATATATTATATTATCCAAAATGTCTGGCTGATTATTTACACAAAAATATTCTTCTTTCATTCTTGTTAAAAATTGACAAGTTGGATTGCCAGAATCATATTGAAAAATAATGATGATGGTAATAGTAACATCTGAGGTTTTTTTTTCAAATGTAACATTTATCCCATTGCTCATTATCTTGATTTTAATTTTTTTAAACTAACTTCACCAATAGCAATAACAGTAGCAATAGACTTAGACTTATATACTGCTTCACAGTGCTTTTACAGCCCTCTCTAAGTGGTTTACAGAGTCAGCATATTGCCCCCAACAATCTGGGTCCTCATTTTACCCACCTCGGAAGGATGGAAGGCTGAGTCAACCTTGAGCAGGTGAGATTTGAACTGCCAAATTGCAGTCAGCCAGCAGTCAGCAGAAGTAGCCTGCAGTACTGCATTCTAACCACTGCACTACCACGGCTCTAAGGAATTGTTCTGCTTACCTTCCTAAGTTCTATAATTTCTTTCTCTGCTGCAACATGCTGGTTGACTTTCTCTTCATATCTAGAAGGAAGGACCATCAAGAATATAATAGAGAGGGAGATGAATCAAACAGTAAACATGAGTGAAGTTATAGTCTTCCCAATGAGGTGGTATTATGGTGGCTCCAAATGTTCCTATATGTACTGTATCACTCCCAAAATATCTTTGGGAAAGAGGACTGGGAAAATAAGCCTTGTCTGACATATTGGCAAATTATGGGCAGAATAATGGTCCCATGCACGAAAAACTCAGCCTCAATTATTTCTAGTTAGAAGGAATATGTGACAGGTGATAGTAGATTGTTGTTCCTAAATACATGGTTATTTGTTTGTTCTCTTAACAATAGTGGAATAAACAATTTAATGCAATAACTCCCTGTTCCAAAATTCCCATACAATTTCCCCAGCTCTGTATATTACTCCATCTTCATATTCATCTCAAGGCCTGATTGACTCTTGAAATACAACCAGATGTCATTATTTCTCCTCCATTGCTTAGTGTCAGGACTTTCTTGAGCTACCTTAGGACCAAAGGAAAAGGGAGCATTATAATATGAGAAATCTGTTCAACAAATTCAGGTAGAAAAAACAATCATCTCCTTCTCAGAAAGTCACTTCATACATTTACTGCATGTGCTACATATCCTGAACACATATAAAACAGGAATTAGACAGAGCAATCTTATGCAGGCCTACTCAGTTGTAAGTCTCATTATTTTTGGTGAAGTTTGCTCCCAAGTCAACACCTTCAGCATCATAAGAGACTTAGTGCAGATTTGTTAAGAAGCACAAAATCTATGTCATTTTTTAATCTTCTCTACATAATTCAAGAGGAACTCACTTGCACTTGCAATCTGCAGTTTGTGCCTTTGTACTTTCACTATCACTTTGCAGTTTCTCCTTCTCATATTGCAAATATTCCAACTCCTTCTTCAGGCTTGCAATGTATTGTTCAAACATGCACTCTAAGCTTTCAGTGGGTGGTTTAGTTTGTTGCTGCAGGAAGGTCCATTTAGTTTCTAGCAGCTGGTTCTTCTGTTCCAGGCACTGTACCTAAAATCCAAGGTGAAATCCATCCATGAATCCATCAGTACATTAAAACAATCCATCAGTCAAAGCTGAAGTTCTGTTTCATAGGATGCTTTGAAATGCAAACACCATTTTAGCAATCTAACAAAGATGTGGAATGCATTATTGGACTGATAAATGGAATTCAAATGGAAGCCAAAGCAGGAGTAATCTAGAAGGTAGAATATGTATTAGAAAAGACTGAAAGAAACAGAGA
>QLTV01003097.1:2299720-2314767 GCA_003457575.1 Thermophis baileyi
CCTTCTCTTCTCATGGGTTGCATTGTGCAGCTGTTTTGAGTCCACCAATATACTACCTCAGATAACTATGGAAAGAATGAAACTTTTGTGTGTGCCAAGAAAACCAAAATGTTAAATACAGCTATGAGATAATGTAGATGCTCATACTCTTACACTGCTATCAATGTATTAGAACAAACATTAATAGGAAAAATGGACAGGTAGGTAAGAATGAAGTAGTGTAATAAGAGTTACATAGGAACCAAGGGCATTCTAATGTTCACTCTCTCATTTAAGTGCAAGACCACAATATTAATCTTAACCCATCTTTCTTACTTACTTTCAGAATTTCCTTCCTTTGTCGATTTTTAAAATATCTTTTTAGTTCAAATCCATGATAGCCGACAGTCTCTTGAGTTTACTTTTGTAAGGCTGAGATAAGCTAGGTCCAGTCCAACTTTTAGGAGAGTGACCCACCTCAACCAGAGAGGCTTTGAAGAATGTACAAAGAATAACAGTAGATTTATCAACAGCAACAAGCACGATAAAATAATCAGCAATCAAGAAACATATATTGAACAAAAAACAAATGGAATTCAGCTAGAAAAAACAATGATCTCCTTCTCAGAAAGTCACTTAATACATTTACTGCATGTGCTACATATCCTGAACACATATAAAACAGGAATTAGACAGAGCAATCTTATGCAGGCCTACTCAGTTGTAAGTCTCATTATTTTTGGTGAAGTTTGCTCCCAAGTCAACACCTTCAGCATCATAAGAGACTTAGTGCAGATTTGTTAAGAAGCACAAAATCTATGACACAAAAAACAAATGGAATGCCTTTTAAATCAGTATTTTTCTGCAAGATTTCAGCTCTACTAAAGAAGAAAAAATCCTTTGGTTTAGAATTACATTAGTTTGAAAAACAGCTAAGCATGTGCAAATCATCACATATTCTGGTCATGAATCCTATTAAGTTGATTGTTATGAAATATGTCATAATAGTCTACGCTATAACATATACAGTCAATAGTGTTTACTGAAGACAAGCAGTATCAAATCTGTTAAACATCTTCACAGAAAGACCCTATAACTAGCAAGTGAGGATGAAAGACAAATTCCTATGCATGCTGTTTGCATTTCTAGGCCTGCCAATAGCAAATAGTTGGAGGAAATACTTAATTCCACTTTGAGTTAGTAAAAGGACAGCTTGTCTGAATAGCTTCGCATTCCCTGTTTAAGATCAGCTGAGAGATGGGCAGCTGGTTGCTGAGGGGAGAGTGCACCAGGGGTGGGTTCTAACTTACCTCGCTGCCAGTTCGCTTCCTCCCACGCCGCGTGGGCCCGCCGCGTGGGCGCGCCTCGTGGGCCCGCCTCGTGGGCGCGTGCGTGCTTTGTGCACGCGCATGCGCAGTGCAAAAAAATAAAAAAAATAAAAAAATAATAAAAAAGCCAAAAACAAGATGGCGACGCATGCACAGTGCCAGAAACTTGGCTTCTCCGCATGCGCAGAAGAAAAAAAAATTCAAAAAAAAAGATGGCGGCACCCACGGACCGGCACCGACCGAACCGGATCCGTGATGTCATTGTGACATCACCAGCGGGTCGCTACCGGTTCGGGCGAACCGGTCCGAACCAGGAGGAACCCACCTCTGGACTACACAGTTTACTCTTTCAATGGTATCCTTCAAATTCCCTGGCTCCCTTGACTTAGCTTTTAAGATATATAAAAACAAGCAAACAAAAAGAAAACAATTACAGTAACTTGGACTGCTGCAAAACAAAGAATTAGCTTCTTGCATGATCTTGGGCTCCATATAGATTTTTTTTTAGCCATTCTTACAAAATGACTGGGTATGATCAGTGCTTTGTCTGGAGATTTAACTACATGTTACATTTACATTTTGTTTGACCAAAACAAAAGTACAAATGTTTTTTTTTTAAATGTATATAATTGTGTTTGCTATGGCAGCCTGGTATTGATCCTTGCTGCATGCTTTGGATTGGGAAGATAAACTGATTTTTCTTAATATTTTCCAGATAAGGCCTTTAAGGCTCTATTTTCTTCTGCATAATCGATAACAACTTTTTCATCTGTTCCAAGCTTCATTCAAATTTTGCTATATTGGTTTTAAGCTCTATAAATTTACTGTTGAGTCTTACATAGTTTCCCAGCTTAGCATACCCAGAGTTATGCATTTTGCATCCAATCCTACAAAATAAATTGAATTGAATTAAATATATTAATACTGCATAAATGGACTCATTAGTTCCTTTATGAGCTAATCCTGCAAATTACTTTAAAAAAAATTCAGGATAATATATGTAATGTGGTAGATTTGGGAGAGCTGTCATACCAGCACGCGAATACTGTAACATTTGATAATTCCTTTGATTTAAGTCCAAAGATATTCTTTGAGATTTCTCTAAGTAGTTTTCTGAATCATCATTCATTTTCACCACCATCAGTAATTTTCCTTAGTTCCAGTGTTTTAGAGATGAATGAATCATCTGTATTAGAATTTACATCAATAGCATAGCACTTTTCTACAGATAGTCCACACTTACCCAACTGTTACGATGGTAGAAAAAGTAGCTTTGCCACCCATTCTCACATTTATAACTATCATAGCATCTGACAGTCATGTGACCATCATTCATGTGCTTTGCAACTGGCTTGCAACAAGCAAAGTTAAATAGAGAAGGTGGAGGTTAGATCGTAACCCACAGTCACGTGATGTTTCACTCAACAACCAAATGGAAAGTAAGGTCATAAGACTATTGTGGTCATTTGATTTTCCACTTGGTGATCACGACACTTAACAATGTAGTGGCTGATCCCAGTTCTGATTGCTAAGCAAGAGATACCTATATTTTATTAGCATAGTAGGGAGCAGCTCTTTAAAACACAAGCCAGAGGGTGTCACATGACCCCTGAGAGCCAATAATGGAAAAGAAAGGGGTTCTGTGAGATGTTGGGCAGGATGCATTTTGAAGGTCCTTTGTAAGAGTCAGATGGAGTGCTGGAGGGAGGAGGTCATCTCAGGCTGGAATGAAACAACCCGCCAAGGTCAACTCTCCACAGCCAATTCACCGCAGCCAACTCACCACGGCCAACTCGCTGCAGGACAGCTTGCTGTGGGACAATTCAACAATTCAATTTAACTATTTAAAATAATTAAAAAATTATTTTATTTTTTGTCATTCACATTTTATTTTGTCCCTCCTTTAGCATTCTTTCTTTAATGATTGTATTCGACAATTTCTTCAACATTAGTGTAACTCTTATCCTGCAGTGAGTTGTCCCGTGGTGAGTTGTCCAACAGCGAGTTGCCCATGGCAAGTTGTTCGTGGCAAGTTGGTGGTGTTGAAATGGCTGTGATGAGTTGGCTGCGGCAAGTTGGCTGCGGTCAGTTGTCATAGACCCTCTCAGGCAAAGTTGAAAATGGAATTACTTAGCTATAGTTGAACCAATAAAGGAGAATATTTGTAGTTCAGGGTTGAAATGAGGGGTTCCTTGGTGCTCTCTGAGCTTGCTTGTTTTCTTGCAGATGTTTCATTACCCAAACTAAGTAACTTCATCAGTGCGCATGCAGCATTGATGATGTAACCTAGTTTGGGTAATGAAATGTCTGCAAGAAAACAAGCAGGCTCAGAGAGCACCAAGGACCCTTCATTAGCTATAGTGGGAATTACATTATGTATTTAAACTCTGTCTTGTATGCATGTAACCCCTGTTTTCTTTTGGCACATTTAATATGTTTATTTTTTGCTTAAATCCTGGAGTTAACCAGTGACCTCTTATTACCTGCTTCAGCTTGGCTGGGCTGTTGACTCCCCAAAGTCTTTGTTTAGTTTCCTTTCCTGTAATTTAGCCAGACCCAGGTGGGGTGAGGATTAGTTTTTGGTTCCCCAGAAGGCTGGTGGGGAAGGGAGAAAGTGGTTCACAATAAAAGTGTCAACAAGGGGATTTAATTTTCCAGTCACTCCTAGCAGGGGATTACCTCAGAACTAAAGTACCTCAGAAAGACGCCTTTTCTCTTATTACAGTTAGATTTCTCTCTCTCCTTTCTTTCAGAAGCGCACAGCTCCATACATTGCATTTCCTCTCACAATTTCATGTCCCCTGCCCTGCAATACCCTGTGAAGTATGTGAGGTTGAAAAAGTGTACTGGCCCTCAGTGACCCAATGAGCCCCCATGGCTAAGGTTGAATTTGAACCTGGGTCTACCTGCCTCTTATGCCTTAATCCCCTCTCTACACTGCCTCTTAAAGGACTCAGCCCTGTATTTATTTTATTTTATTTTATTATTATTTTATTATTTTATTTTATTTTATTTTATTATTTTATTTTATTTTATTATTTTATTTTATTTTATTATTATTTTTTTTTATTTTATTTTATTTTATTTTTTTTTATTTTATTTTTTTTAAAAATGGGGCTTGAGGACCAGCAGCCTGTTTCCATACACCTCGATAGTTCCAGCGAAGAGTTTGATGTGNNGTTTGTGCAACATATTGTATTTGGGTTTATTCTTGGTTGACCATTGTAGGTTTTTATTTTTTGCTAATATTAGTCATGTTTGCAAACAAACAAATCCTTTTGTCATTATTATTAGCCATGTATAAATATGTTCTCCCCTTGTTTCTTTTTTCTCCAAAACATGCTTTTGGTTGGTTGGTTGTGCTTTCTATGTCTTCCATATTTTATCCCATGATCATGTAGGTACCATCCCAACACTGTTCCAACGGGAGCTTTTTTATTTTATTATTTTATTTTATTTTAATTTTATTATTTTTACAAATGCCTCAGGGCAGCAAAGATATCCAACATAACTTCCTCCTCCTATTTTCCCCACAACAACAACCCTGGGCAGTGAGTTAAGCTGAGAATGAGTGACTGGCCCAAGGTCACCCAGTTGGCTTTCATGGCTAAGGTGGGACTTGAATTCATGGTGTCCTGCTTTTTAGCCTGGTCCCTTAACCACTAAACCAAACTGGCTTCAGATGTCATATATTGACACATGACATTTGAAGACCACATCTGACCCCACCCCCAGCTCCTCCCTCAAAAGCCCCCATTTCAAAATGGCAAGAAAGTCTTAAAATAGACCTGCCATGAGCCCTGCCGTGAAATTGAAAATCTCAGGATTTATATATAAACTCCATTTGGCCTCGACTGTCTCAGAACTTAGGAAAATGGAAAGATTTTAATTGTATCTGTAGGGCAGCTAGTATTATCTCAGTGACTGAGGCAACATACATATTGACAAAGCAAGCAAGCAACCAAGCCATATTTTACATCTGTATTTATGAGCTGTAAGTGCCTATATAAGAGGAAAGTCAATGAGTGTGAATGAGCATGGATGGGAGAAAGCATTCTGCTCACTTAGGGGCATCTTGCAGAGACAGTCAAAGATGGCGGCCACAAATTCAAGCTCTGTTCCCTTTTTGCATTCAGGGTTCTCATTGCATAGTTGCAACCATGACTTTTTGATGACGTCTCTACTCATTCTGCCCTTATTTGAGTCAAATTGGCCAGTTGAATGCAATTGATTTCCCTGTAGGCACTACTTCCATGTAGTCTTCAGGGAGGGGTCAAAAAAGTCAGGATGGCAACCACAATGAGATTCAAGCCCTGCTCCCTTTTTGTATCACACAGTTGCAGACACTGTCTTTACCTTTGGATGGTACTTCTGGAAAAAAAGTCATTTATGATTGCATGGTTGTGGCTGCCATCTTGTTTTTATTTTTATTTTTACTCATTCCCTGCAGCCTGTAGGATTTTTGACCCGTGGTGACGCAGTGGTTAGAATGCAGTACTGCAGGTTACTTCTGCTGACTGCTGGAGGCCAGCAGTTCAGCAGTTCGATGCTCAAGGTTGACTCAGCCTTTCATCATTCCGAGGTCGGTAAAATGAGGACTCAGATTGTTGGGGGCAATATGTATGCTGACTCTGTAAACCGCTTAGAGAGGACTGTAAAGCACCGTGAAGCGGTATATAAGTCTAAGTGCTACGGTATTGCTATTTGGCAAAAGTTCCAGAGGTGGTATTCACTTACTTTCCCTACCGGTTCGCAAATGTGAGCACGCTTCGCTCGCACGCGCCTCCTCCGCGCATGCGCTTGGCCTTCAGTGCATGCGCTTTGCTGGCACACGTAGCTTGCACGCATGCCCGTGGCTTCAAAATGTGCCTAAATAGGATGGCATAGCGCCAGGGCGGGTGGGCGGGTGGGCGGGGGCGGGCCCACCCCACCCGCAGGTTGCTACTACCAATTCGCCTGAACTGGTCTGAACCGGCTGAATACCACCTCTGAAAAGTTCCCTTTTGCTTTTAGAGGCTAACTAGACAACTCTGTGACCTATTGGGTCATCTTTTGTGAGAAAGGCAGGGCAGTCAGATGTGACAAGAATGCACATTAAATTTTAGGTTGACCACATTTTTTACCCCAATGTTAGACAGTTCCATGGTCATCTAAGAAGAATACTGTATATATCAGAAATATTTGTAGTGGAAAATAAGTTTCAATTATAAATCAATATTTACCAAAAGTGATAGAATGACCATGGGAGGGCAGAAAACTGTGGGAGTGCAGCGACTTTTGACTCCCTGCCAGCTTCCTCATTGACTTTGCTTGTGGGAAGATGACAGGGAATATCAGAAATCACAATCATATGTGTGCAGGGATGCTGCAACAGCCACAAATTTCTGAATAAAACTGAACATTGTGGAAATATATTTTTATATACCCTGTTTCCCCCAAAACAAGACATCCCCTGATAATAAGCCCAATCGGGCTTTTGAGTGCATGGCAATGAGGCCAAGCGCTTATTTCAGGGTTCAAAAAAAATATAAGACAGGGTCTTATTTTCGGGAAAACGGGTATATAAAAATCCCCATTAAAAAAACATGATGGAAAACAGTCAAAATGTCTCTCGCTATGGACCTCTGTCAGCATCAATCACTTCGTTAAAACTAAGGCTGGGTGAAATGTAATATTATACTGCCAAAGATCTTATAGTTGATAATGAAGTGAAAATGAAATAATTTCATTGATGGAGAGGAAAGATACATTTGTGTGAATTTCAGAGAGATTTGATATTTGACTTCCACATTAAAGCAGAGTTTTTTTTTTTTTAACCTAGCCAAAAAAATGGCTTATCAGCTGCAATCTTTGGTGTCTCTTTTGTCCCAGGCTGAAGGTAGTTTCTTCTTTGCATGCCAGATTGCCAGGGAAACCATGTTAGTCGGGTATCTCACCAATGATGACCAGTGGCTAGCAAGCTTTTCAAAGAATGATTTTTTCCTAAGAAATCCTAAGTAAATTCTTGCTTCGCTGTTTATAGTTTTCACCTGTACTGGGGAGCGATGTTGCAATCTATGCATTGTCACTTAATGATCTATTTAGAATGGTGTGCAAAAAGCACAGGCAGTGAAAAATGCTGAAAGTTGACCTCATTCTGATGATAGAAAGCAAGGTTAGGTGTACAAATGTTGTTTTGCACCATTGCCATGTTCAGAATGAACTTTTAGTACAAAAACAAATTATCTTAAGGGCATTTTGAAAATTGTGCCAGCATTATTTCATTAAACTTTTGGCACTGGCAACCATCATCTTCTGAAAACACCGACATTCAGGAAGTGTGCTAAACTAGGATGTGGATGAAAGAGTAAAATATTGATTTTCATTGCTTGAATGACTCATTTATTAAACCAGAAACTGCCAGCTTTAATGCTCCCAAAGATATAACTTATTTAAATGTTCATTTTTAGAAATTACTTATTTAAAACTTGGGATGCAGAGCAGGGATGGGTTCCTCCCGGTTCAGACCGGTTCTCCCGAACTGGTAGCGGCCCACTAGTGATGTCACGATGACATCACCGAACCGGATCGGTCGGTGCCGGTCCGTGGGGGCCGCCATCTTTTTTTTTTAAATGAATTTTGTTTTTGAATTTTTTTGAATTTTTTCCCCCCTTCTGAGCATGCGCAGAAGCCGACTTCCGGCACTGTGCATGCGGTCGCCATCTTTTTTTTGGCTTTTTTTGATTTTTTGGGGATTTTGGGGGGGATTTTTTCCTACTGCGCGTGCACGAGGCGCGGGAGGGAGCGAACCGGCAGCGAGGTAAGTAGGAACCCACCCCTGATGCAGAGGTATGTCTGTGGATAGTCACAAAGATTCAAAATGCATCAGAATTTTTTGCTTCATCTTTCAAACCCTGAGTCTGAAAAAACTTCATTTGGAATCAAAGGATGATAGCTGAGATACAGCAGATGCAATTGTATAATAATAATTAGTAATCAGAATGTTATTTATTATAATTTGCCTTTTGTCCCATAAGTACCCCCCAATTTCTAACAATCCAAAAATAAAGTATGAGCAATCAAAATCTAATTGAAAACAATTATGATTATTAATGGTAAAGGGAACGTTATTTTTGACATATAAAATGCTAACTGTGTGTATTTTTATATGTACCACTCTCCCTCCCGTTACAGTTTTCTTAATGTACCAATTTTTATAACCTATTGTTGAACCAAGAAATACTTTAATATTTATGCTATGAATTAAGTGCCCATTTGTTTTTAACCCTTTTCTTACTCTAGTATGTGGACTATTCTGACAACATGGATTAGTTGAGGATCTAACTATTTCCCCATTATTATTCAGATTGAATCGAGTAAAACACACTATAAACAATTGAGATTGCAACAACTGGTTGAGAGAGCAGAGAGATGTTTAATAGCTACCACAATCCATTTGTTCAAATTAGCTGGTTAGATAAAACCCTTTCCATAATCTCAGAATATAAATTTATTTAACCAAGGCATGAGGTTTCTTGTTTACCATACACAGTGAACATATTGTTGCAGTTTGATAAATTTAAGAAGATGAAACAACTTTGTTTTTCAAGTTAATGCGTGCTATAAATAACACTATAGATATTATCTATAGCACACACCAGGACATTTAGTTGTACCTGGTTGCAAGTTCCAAAATGTTCTAGTTCAAGAGAACTCTTGAACTATATACGGTAGCTACAGTAGTACATGAGTTTGAAAACTTGATGTAAGTGGATTCTCCATGCCCTTACTATGACTAAAAGACTGATAATGCAACATTTACATTTCACTCAATGGATTGAAGACTTGATTACATTTGCCACCTATTAGCGGATTGCCTGTAGATGGAAGATTTTGTGTAGAAAGAATAAAGAAATATGGAACTCATTGATACAAAATACAGTTGGTGAAAAAAGAATATACAGAAATGCATTAGAATGTAATATATGTACCGGTAGGTGAATGATATTTATATTATATAAGTATATAGAATTATCTGTTAATTGCTATAATAATATACTTTGTTCCTTTCTTTTTCTTTTTTTTCACATTTAAAGCACATTTCATGCATAGTTTTTGTATGTATTTGCATTATAATTATCTCTGTGTTTTCTTTCTTTTTGTTATTTTTTAAAAAGCAATAAATATAAGTAGAACAAGCAAAGTGTTCTAAGAAAAAACATCTTTCTCTTGCTTGTCTCCTGATGATGCACAGAATGTACTGACTAAAGGCTTTCATTTCGTGTTAGGCTTGGTTGTTTGTGAAAAACAATTTGGATTTGATTGTTGGTATAGAAAAATACAGAGGTAAAACAAGTGATGTGGAGGAATCTGGATTATTATAATCCCCAGTCTGCATGGTTAATTCTGAAAGGCAGTGGGAATTGGGAACTAGCAACATCTGGAGGATCACAAGATCAATATTCCTAAGTTAATGCAATGCTTGCAAATTAACTGGCCTTTATAATAACACAGTTTATTTTTTCCAAATCATTGGAATGTTAAAAATAAATTATGCTAAAGAACTTTGCCATTCTGTCCATCAGCAGACAATTCTGTTTTCCCAAAACAATTGGGGTAGGTCAAGAAGCCAGCAAAAGAAATGTCAGGTTTGAAAATAGTCAGATCAGACTAAAGATTCCAGAGGGGAAAAATCCAGAAAAAAATCTCCCAGTACATCCCTATGAGAAAGGAAAGAGCTACTATAAAGGCATTGGAAAACTTTAGAGAAACTATGCTCTGCAGGCTTTCTTTTCTTCGTTAAAAAAACCGAATCTATTTAATTCTGACAGTATTCTTTACATTCTTATATGACTCTGTTCTAATTAACCTGCATAGTCATCATCCAGTATGATGAATCCTATTTCAACCCCTGATATTATCTACTAAATCTTATGTAGAAAAATCTTGTGATGGCAGTCCCCACCCCCAATTTTTCTCGTTAACCTGTGGGAAATTTCATTCATTCAAAGGTAGCCAGAAATATGTTACTTTTGCCATTGGCGATTAAACAGTGTGTATGTGACAGAAGAGCTCTCTGCACAAATTTATGCTTGACCATAATGAGTTATCTGTGGTTTGTAATGCAAGTTGTTTAGCTACCTGAATAGGCAGATCCAAGATACTGGGTTGTTACAAATGCCAGCCAGTTCATATGAATGTGGAATTTGATGCACTCTACATTTGTAGAAATACATTCCCCAAGATTAAAATAATTGTCTACATGCTGCCTCGGCTCATGCTGCAGTTATCTTTGTTTCTCCCTTTCTATATCTTTTATAGTGACATTTCTAGCTGAATATAGAAAACAAAATCTATTTAGGACCGTACAAATTGTACAAGTGGAGCCTTTTTGTTTGGTTTTTGGGGGAATTAAAAAAGAAACTTGTACAATCTGGAGCTGAAATTTAGGCTCCCATTGGTGGTGCAGGTGCATAAATGTAGAAATAGAATGGAGATACAGAAGTATGGACTTATTAACACAAGTGCCTGCTATATCACTGGATCTCTTTCCAAAACAGGAAGTGGTCATCTGCCATCTGTGTTCTGTCTACTCATGCAAAGCAAAATCTAGGTGGTGATCCATGAACCTGTCAGGATTAGCAGGAAGCTGTGGCCCTTCCCTGCCATAGATCTAATAATTAGAGTAAGTTCTACCAGTTCCCAAATGAATTGGCATTCTGTAATAGCAGCACAAACAATAGCTATAAAGCACTGCAATTCCATGCTGAGCAAGTAGGGCTTTGCCTACTAATTGAAATAATCTTTAAATCTCTCTCTCTCTCCCCCTCCCTCCCTTCCTCCCTCTCTCTCTCACACACACTTTAAAACACTAGGCTTTATAGAAGATGGGAGGAAATGGGGAGAAATGAAAAGCCTCTTCACCTGACCTTTTTTTATATTATTGCTAATCCAAAAGGACCATTATCGTTATGGCAACTGAGCATGAGAAAAATGCAGTGATGAATTAGCTAAATTTGTTCTTTGCCGTTCATCAATCCCAACCAGGAGGAGGGGGGAGCATTTTAACCCATACGAATGATGAGTCCCACACAAAAATAGTAATGGTTAATGGCTTTGTTTCAAGAAAATAGGTTGGTCTGCACAACCGAATTTCTAGAAGTCTAACTTTTATATGCATCCTGGCACCGCACAACAGGTGATGCAGTTGGCTTCTTCCTATTGACCCATCTCTGTCCATTATTGAAACAGGTCACAATATTGCCCTAGAAGACTGCTTTCTATTGGTGAATATTAAGATAGAGCCCGTTAGCCTACCAACAACCCATATTTTTAAAGGATATGTCTACTTCACAGATAAAGTCTACAGAGGAACATAATGTGAAAATTTAAAATTCGTAGGAATGACAGTGAAAACAAACTAGCTTTATAAATAGTAGTTTAAATTTGACAGTTTTGAGCCAACCATAGTTAACTATAGTTTGTCTCTGTTGCCACTCATAAAAAGTGGAACCCAAGCCTTCCAATCAGCAGAGGAGACAAGATTAACAGAATAACAGAAGAATTGGACAGGATCTTGGAGGTCTTCTAATCCAACCCCCTGTAGACCCTACCCCCTATAGACAGCCAGACAAATGGCTATCCAATCACTTCTTAAAAAAACCTCCAGTGATGAAGCACCCATAACTTCTGAAGGCAAGCCATTCCACTGATTACTCATTCTTACTGTTAGGAATTTTTTCCTTAGTTCTAAGTTGGATCTCTCCTTAATAAGTTTCCATATGTTACTTCCTGTTCTGCCTTCAGGTGCTTTGGAGAATATGTTGAACCCCCCCCCACTTCTTTGTGACAGCCCCTTAAATATTAGAAGACTGCTATCATGTCACCCCCTAATCTTTCTCTTCACTAGACTAGCCATGCCCAGTTCCTGCAACCGTTCTTCATAAGTTTCAGCCTCCAGTCCCCTAATCATCTTTGTTGCGCTTCTCTGCACTTTTTCCTAGAGTCTCAATATCTTTTTTGTATTACCAAAAAACTGGATGCAGTTGAAAGGGATACTTGAGCCTGAAAGGAGACTAAGCTCATTGTTGTTACAATAAATGGTGGCTTATCATGACATTCAAATAAAACCATTGTTTCATGTGATCAATTTATAGTGAAGCCCCAGTTCCTTTTTGTATTAATCTGCATAGCTACCCAGGTTCCACAAATTCTCTAGCAGTCAGCTGATTAGATGCAACTTCTTCACTGGAGTTTCATATGGCAGCAATCAGATTCCATATATGCATTCAGTGATTGGTGTTGCTTCATTTTAATGATTCATGTTATGGTGTGGGTAAGTAGCATTTGTGAGTGCTGTAAAAGAATTACACGATTCAGTGAGTGATTCTTATGACATTTCCTGGAATTTATACTGAACGAAATTAAATGTTCAGAAAAAAGATTAGAAGAAAGTTCAGATTCCTTACCCATCCTCACAGTTCCTCCTCTGCGTATTCTGTTAAAACAAAGAGGAGAAAAAAAAAAGGAAGGAAAAGACAGATGTTTCTTAAATTGCATAGCCTTGGATGCTCTGAGATTTTAAAGATCTGTATAATACAGATATGCATTTTTCAGATTTGTTTGGAATTTCTACCAACAAGGAAATTCTTTAATAACTGAACAAACACAGAGATGCAAAGATACTTTGGAACAAAGAGCGAATGTCACATATCTGAACAATAAAACAAAACTCTTGACTTTCATATATGACCTGAAACTACAACCGTTGGCCGTCTTGACTAGGTATTCAGATAATTCTACTCGGGTTTCATCCATAGAGCAGCACTTTGAGGGGCAGCAGCTTTATGTGAAGGAGAGCAGTCACACTCTGCCTTTAGCTATAACTGAACTATTACACACTTGTCCTTACATCATTTCACATCATCCCATTGAGCCAGTCTCACAAAACCATCCAAGTTTAGCAAAGGAAGATCCTTTAAAAAAAAAACACAACCCAAACCCAATTGGGAGTTCTGCTCCCCCCCCAAAAAAAATCCCTCCACAAAAGCAAAGCAAACTCTACCAACACATACGAGCTTTCCTGTAATGTTCCCCAATGTTTTTCTCACTGTAGACTCATCCCCAGTAACTACCAGCAGTTCCTTGCATTAAGTCTATAATATTATTATTATCATTATTATTACTACCATTCCCGTATTGCAAGAGGCAAGGATGAAGGCAATGACTAGCTAAAGATCACATAACTGGCTGAAAGTTAAAGCCAGGGTTAAGACAAAAACCTAAAAACTAGGAGCACACGTGCCGGATTGGACCAAACCAGGGTCTAAAACAGGGTCCTGCTTGCATCAGAGCCAAGAAGGTCCCTCTTGAACACTCAGGAGCAAGATAGAAGCTCAGAAGCAGATTCTATCTGTTCCCTAGTAGCGGTCAGACCCATGCAGCTTCTGATCCTGAAGAAAATGCAGGTATCTTTGATTTGTACCTTTTAAAATAATATTTTACACAAATATTGTAGCTTCCTGGGTACTGATTGATTATTATCTCACCTTTATTACTTTATAAATTACTCAAGGTGGCGAACATAGCTAACACTCCTTCCTCCTCCTCTTTTCCCACTTTATCAACCCTGTCAGGTGGTTTGGGCTGAGAGAGAGAATGACTGACCCAAAATCACCTTGCTGGCTTTCATGCTTAAGGCAGGACTAGAAGTCACAATCTCCTGGTTTGTAGGCCAGCTTCTTCACCACACCACCAAGCTATTTTTTTGCTCTTAAATGAACAAGCCAACCTGGCTTATTAGTTTAAGAGCAAAAGAATAGTTTAACACAAGATAACTAAGGATGACTTAAGCCTTTCTCACTTATTGAGTGAGATGAAGACAACCTAACAGGAACTGAGCCCCTCCTCTCCCAATATATTGTCTGGTTATATTTGTGCAATGACTGCTGCAAGTGGGGACATATTGATACTTCCTCCTATTTCAGCTATCTGAATAAACAGACATGTTAGTATCAGAACTAAACTGCTGAACACATTTTATGATGAAAAATGGCCGCCTGATGTCACTCAGCCGTGTCGTTGAGGTAACTAAAAGCCACTCCTGGTTTAGTTATTGTGGCACAACAACAGTGGGGTGAAAGCCTGCTGCATTGCACGACAAGCTCCACCCTTTTGGACATGCGCATGATGTCAAGGTAAAAGAAGGAGGCTTTGTCTGACAACGGCACACTGCTATTTTGTCAGACTGAAACCATTTAACCCCGCCCCTCCCCAATATGGTGGCTGCTGCTGCTGAGGACAGTGCAGTAGTAAATAAAACAATCCAGCCTGTTTTGAGATTCTATTTGAAGTGTCACCTGTTCTCTTCTCCTTCCAGCATTGTGTTGTATGTTGCAATCTCAATATCCAGGGCCAATTTGGTATTCATGAGGTCCTGGTAATCCCGTAAGATGACAGCCAATTGATCCTTGGAATTCTGTATGCGGTTCTGAAGCTCTGTTTGCTTGGCTCGGGCATCTTTTAGCGCACGGTCTCCTTTATGTTCAATATCCCCAATGCCTATTTGCAAAGCAGCCGTCTGCAAAAACAAAATAAAAATAATGCCATCTTCTAATCACAAAACTGCAAAGATTACTTTGTGGTCTCTGCTCCTACAACCTTATTTTCAGTTGATTCTCTCTCTCTCTCTCTCTCTCTCTCTCTCTCTCTCTCTTTCTGTTAAATGTTCATGTCAACACTGATTCAAAGGCCCTAACAAAC
>QLTV01003097.1:2314821-2337118 GCA_003457575.1 Thermophis baileyi
CACACACACACACACACACACACACACACACACACACACACACACACCACTATTGTACCTGGCAGCAATAACAAGAATGAGCCCCATTCCTCATGGCTGGGTTCTGGTAGGGAGCATGTGGAATATTCAGGGAAGAGCAAAAATCTGATTGCTTAGTGGATGGATGGTGGAAAGAACTGAATTTTTTCTCCAGCCCAGATTAAAATCTAATCCACTGAAGAACACATTTTTGTGGAAGATAGACAGATATCTTCGCTGGTGCAACAAAAAAGTGAGTTCACCATTTGTGTTTTTCATTGTACCTATCGAAGTTGTACAACTCTCCTTTTTATAACTAAATTCTGTCTTTGTAAACTACCAATGAACTTTCAAATATAACTAACTCCCACTTACAGCTCTCATCATGCCTTATTACTGGCCATGCTAATAAGGATCATTGTGAATAGCTGTTTACTAGCATCTACTGCCCACCTCAGTTTGACATAGGTCTTGAGCCTCATATTATTGGTGCTTGACCCCATGGAAGCAACCCTCCTCCCCCACCATCTGTATGTTATTTTATATATTGCAAGGCTAATATATTTAAATTTTGATCTTTAAAAAGAAGCCTCTGGGAACAAAAAGGATTTTCTGACCTTTTTCTTCTCAGCATCAACTTTGCACTGCATCAAATGGATGAGCCGGTTTAACTCAGTAATTTCATCACTGGTTTTTTGCAGGCTTTCATGGCACTGGCATTTTTTGTTCTGAAGATCCTCAATCTAATAGCCAGAGAGAAGAACAAAAGAGCAATGGAACTGTGATCTAGAAACATTAGTGGTGCCACTTTATTAGCTGTTGAACTTCAGCCTTTTCAAAGAGAAGACATGGTTCCCTTGAGCAAAGGTTCTGTTGGGAACTAGCAGCTCCATCCTTACCTATAAACAGTCTTGAATCATCTGCCACTGTACAATTATCCAATTATTCAGATTTCATCTGAAGGGATTAGCTGAGTTACAAGGTTGCAAAGTGGCACATTTCTGAGATCTTCTCTAAGAGAGTATTTCAGAATGCTTACAGCGAAAAGAGGATTTATTCAAAATAAGCTACTAGAGCTAAATCATTAAGTGATCCCTTCCTTTCACTAATACAGGTGGTCCTTGACTTATGACCACAATTGAGCCCAAAATTTCTGTTAAGTGAGACATTTGTTAAGTGAGTTTTGCCCCATTTTATGACCTTTCTTGCCACAGTTGTTAAGTGAATCACTGCAGTTGATAAGTTAGTAACACAGTTGTTAAGTGAATCTGGCTTCCTTGTTGACTTTGCTTGTCAAAAGGTTGCAAAAGGGGATCACATGACCCTGGGATACTGTAACCATCATAAATATGAGCCAGTTGCCAAGCATCTGAATTTTGATCATGTGATCATGAGGATGCTACAAAGGTTGTAACTGTGAAAAATGGTCATAAGTCACTTTTTTCAGGGCCATTGTAACTTTGAACAGTCACTAAGTGAACTGTTGTAAGTTGAGGACTACCTGCATATCCAAATACACAGAGTTCAGAATTGCCTTCTATAGTTTCTCCAACACCAATACCCGCACTTGTAATAAGTACTTCTTAAGAAATTACCTTCTCAAAACTATCCTAAACAATACACCCAAAATAAACAAAATTTGGGGATGGGGGTGATGGTGACGTTTGGGTTTGTTTGCTTAATTTCTTGCTGGATAGTATCTGATCCACTTTGATCCAGTGGTTGAGGCACCAGGCTAGAAACCAGGATACAGTGAGTTCTAGTCTCTCTTTAGGCATGAAAGCCAGCTGGGTGACTTTGAGCCAGTCACTCTCTCTCTCAGCCCAACCCACCTCACAGAGTCATTGTTGTGGAAAAAATAGGAGGAAAGAGTATTATGTATTTTCATCACCTTGAGTTATTTATAAAAATAATAATAAAGGTGGGATAAAAAAAGAAAGCTCCTAAAAATAAAACATTTGGTCCTACTATTTAGAATAATTTGTTGCGCTTAGATCCTTTGATTCCAGGCTGCAAACATTTAGCTCCAAATGCTGAGTCTTGGGAGTTTGTAAAGAAAAAAACAACAAATAAATATTGCAAATATAGTAGCTGCCTACTCCACCATGACATCTTTGTACGCAGGGTGAGAAATAGGAGAGGCTGGGTTGGGAAAACTAAACCGCCATCTATTTTGATTCATTGGCGAGGTCTTGGTTTATTACTAGGATTTTTAGAAATACTCTAAGCCAGCCTAGTAATGATCTATCAAATAATGTAATAAGCCATAAAATAAACATTACAATGTCTGCAGTATTAAGCTGGACTGACACCACATATGAAAATGAAGTAACTTCATTTCACATCTCTGTGACTACCGCTGCTGATATTTACAGGAATAGCAATGGCTCAGTGATTGAGGAAAAGATTAGTCAAATGATATGAAAATTGCTTCATCATATCCACTGATTTGGATATTTTAATTGGCTACTTTAACTATGATATTGTGATATTACCATTCTTATAATTACCTACCAGGTTGAATAATACATTTGATTGACTTAGAATTAATCAATCTTTGGCTTTACATGAGAGGTCCATGTGTCTTTTGGTGTGGACAGCTGCCGCCACCACCGCCAAGAATAGCATTGTTTAAATTAATAGATAGACAGCATTGTGCTGATTGGGAGAAAAGGCTGACGGAGCATCCTTAGTAATATGAAACCTACAAACTAACAAGAAGATGTAAATCAGAAATCAGGACATGATATGTTCTAGTTTTCTTTATTTTCTGGTTACCTAGATGAACACTAAAAAACTGGAAGAGTCAACCACCCACTCCATGCCTCGGATACATACCTGGTTTTGATAAAAAAGGTTAGCTTCTTCTTTGCTTCTTTGGGCAACGTTCTGATACCAACTATCAATGTTCTTGATGAGGATGTCCATGTCCAAACCTCTGCTGTTGTCCATACTGAGCACCACAGCTGTGTCAGAGGGATGGCAATTCAATGTAGCACGTTCCTGGAAGTGCACAGAATCTGCTTGAGGTCATAATTCAGAGCAATGGAAGTAACATTAACAGTCTGTCTAGAAAATTAGTGGACCAAGGTTAATTGCACATCTAATTTCTGAACAATTGATGGCATCAATGCATCATTTTAATGAAGATCACTTTTGGCATACACCTGATGTCAAGCCTATCTTTCTTTTATGTCACAAAAGTCTCATCAACCCTTCCAAGCTCAACTAGCAAAACATTTCATAATTTTAAAAATTTTATAGTAAACTCAAGGCACTGAATATACTTAATACTTTTGCTTTGCACATACCTAATACTTTTGCTTTTTCCCCACAACAGCCCTATGAAATGGGCTGAGAAAGAAGGACTGACCCAAAGTCCCCCACTGGCTTTCATGCCTAAGGGAGACCTAGAGTCCCCCATCTCCTGGTTTCTAGGTCAGCATTTTGACCACTACATCAAACTGACTTTCATCTAATGATATAAATTATACAAAAAGTTTTTGTAGGGTTATGCTTGAATCCTATAATCAAATTCCAAATGTTCTTTTAAATGATTGGGGGAGTTAATCGAGTTGTTTACTCAGCCCTAGCAGCACATTTGTTAATTCAGCTGAAAGTCCCTTTCTAGATTTATTCTAGTTGTATTAAAGCAGCCAAAAGGAGATCCAAGGAGCTTGTTGCTAACTGGATTTCTCTGCCCTTCCTGTGTCCCCAGCATGGAGAAAGTGGAGGAGAGTGGCAATCTAAAAGACAGTGTCTATTGAAAAAGACTGATCCTTATGTGAAATCCCTTCATAAAATAATGGCAGAGGGATCAGTAAGATGGATGGATGGATGGATGGATGGATGGATGGGAGGGAGGGATATAATTTAGTAATTTAGGGACAAAATTGGTGGAGGGAAGAATATTAGATACGTTCACTGCCATGAGTTATTTATAAAAAATAATAAAGGTGAGATATCAATAAAGTAAGTAAATATTTGGCATTTCAAAAGTCCTTAGGTTATGGGTCTAATCATTGCTGTTTGCAACAATAACTGTCCAGTAAATATGTCCTAGCTATCAGTGATATGCAATGAAAATTCTGGTAGTAATGCCTATGAGTTGTTTCTCACATTGCAATTTGAGGATACCAACCTCCATAAAAAAATATTTCAGGAACTCTTTATTCTCCATCAACAACTCCCTCTTCAATTCCAGTTCCTTCTGTTGTTTAAATTCATTATCTACTTGCTGAAGGGAGGAAAAAGAACACTGATAAAAATATATGTAACTTCAAAATCAAAGAGAATACAGTAGCAATGAGAGATTTGATTCCAATCTTGGGGAAGAACATTTACAAGAAATTGGATTCTGAACCTTTGTACTACAGAACTTTTTTCAAAGTTTTCAGAAGAGGGTTGGGCAAAATAAATTTGGTAAAATGTATTTTGCTGCAGTAGTTAGATTCCTGAACTTGGCAGCAAATAGAACAAGATAATCTCCAAAGACTGCTTATATTCTGTGATTCTATTATAACTTGCATTTTGAATTCAGTGTTATTTTGTTTTGTACTTGCTTCCATAATTTTTGTGTTATGCAGTACACACTGACTGGTCTAATTCACCTTGTTATGCCTGCACAGAGGGCTGTTTTTTAAGTACAGAATAAATGTGATGGAAGCACATTCTCCTGTTAGACACGTGCAGAACCCCCACATGCATAATAATGCATCCCTGCGCATAAGAACCTGATATACACAGTAGCAGGCAACCAAATTATGGCTTTTATAGAGAATGACATTCCCAGTAGTAGCCCCTGTCTCCGGAAGAGTTTGCCCCTGAGGTCACAGGTGTCCCTACCTCAATGACATTTTATAAAATGGTAAAAATAGTCTTCTTCAAGAGAGTCCTGCCCAGTGGTGGGTTTCAAAAATTTTCGCTACCGGTTCGGTGGGTGTGGGCCACCGCCTCTTTGTTCAGGCTGCTTATCTTCCTTGGTGGCTGGTCCAGAATCCGGAAGGCAAGCTGACCGGAGTTTTCGGCCGCCCCCAGCCAGCCGCCGCTGCTGGAAAGCAGCTGGCAAAGAAGCCTCCACCAAAAAGTACGCCATGACCTCCGGTACTTTTTGGCGGCCTCTTTGAGAGCCGCAGGCCGCCGAAAAGTACCGGAGGTCATGGAAAAAGCTGCTGCCGTGCCGTCGCCACCATGTTCGCACATGTGCATCCCATTGGACTTGCAAGGCAATGGGATGCGTGTGCGCGAAGAACATGGTGGCAATGAACATGGCGAGAGGGTGAGCGAGCGGTGACCAGGGGACCAGTTTGGGGGCGTGGCCAGCCGGCCATTGCTACCAGTTCAGCGACCTTGGCCAAATTTCCGCCAATGGTTCGCCTGAACCGGTGCAAACCGGCTGAATACCACCTCTGGTCCTGCCATCTGCCTGAAATAGCAGTAGTGTTTGTTTGATTAGGGTTTGTTGGTTTTAATGGTTTCATTTTAGGAATACGTTAAAGCAGTTTTGCCTGACTGAAATCTATCTAGAATGGTGAGAGGAGAGAGCATCCTTAAATCAATAAGAGAGCTTTTTTTGTGTGTTTTGTTTTTAATGTAAGGACATGCCCAGAGTCAAACATTCTCTGCATGTTTGGAATGAACATGCAGACAAAACCCCTTAGGAACGAACAGAGCGTCTGTCAGTGTTTCTAATATTGGGATTATAGCTGGCAGAATTCCAAGCCAGATCTATGGAGTTAATCAGGAAGATGAATTCAATGGGTCTCTCAGGGGTGGGTTCTAACTTACCTCACTGCCGGTTCGCTTCCTCCCGCGCTGCAGAAGGAAGAAAAAAAGATGGCGGCATCCACAGACCAGCACCGACCAAACCGGATCCGTGACATCATCGTGACATCACCAGCGGGTCGCTACCGGTTCGGGCGAACCGGTCCGAACCGGGAGGAACCCACCTCTGGGTACTGTCCCTTAAGCACTATGGAATGTCAATGGGAAAGCAATGGGCATTGCATACTCTGTCTATCAAAAGAAGTGACAATGTAAGTGGGTTTATCTCTGCCACTAGAATTAAATAAGTATAGGCAATTCTCCTATTTATTCCTCTATTTGTACTAACATATGTGTTGTTGTTTTGTTAAAGGGCAAATCACTTGATTTACTCACCTGCTTGAGCAGGATAAACTCATTCTCTAAGTGTTCTTTTCTATTACTCTCCTCTTTATATCTTGCAGGATATCAAAAAGCAAAAGCAGGCCAGAGAAAAAAAGAAATCAGTTTAGTAATAAATAATAACTATACACACACACACACACACACACACACACACACACACACACAATTTATTAAGAAATAATAAATTTATTCGGTTTATATTCTGCCTTTCTACTAGAAGTTCAAGACACTGTGCATATCACTCCTCCTCTAATTTTCCCATAACAAGTAGCTTGGATTGAACAACTGGCCCAAAGTCATGTTTCCATTGTTAAGGGCAGACTTCAGCTTGGGTTGTTTCAGTCCTAGTTCAGCACTTCAACCAATGTGCTCCACATTCTACAATACAGTGCTAGGGATTCCCTTCCAGACAAGAAAATGGTTGCTAAAGTTGTTTGGCATGAAGTGGTGAAACAATAAATCTGTACAATTTCAGTTTCTATTCCCCCAATATTGTTTTTGAGCATACAGGGACATAGACATAGCATCTGACTCCAATTCTTTAAATATACAGGATCAAAGATATGGCTGCCTTAAAGAATTGTGGACAGGATCGTTTAGTCAATTCAGTTAGTTCTCAACTTACAATATTCATTCAGTGACTGTTCAATGTTACAATGGCATTAAAAAAAAGTGATTTACAACCAGTCCTTGCACTTACAACCATCACAGCATCCCCAGAGACACATGATTGGGTGCTTGGCAACCTGTATGTATTTATGACAGTTGCAGCATACATGGGTCATGTGATCACCATGTTGGGACCTTCCCAGCTGACTTCTAACAAGCAAAGTCAATGGGGGAAGCCGGATTTGTTTACCGACTGCATCATTCACTTTAATAATTGCAGTGATTTACTTAACAACTGTGGCAAAAAAAAAGTCACAAAATCGGGCACAACTCTGTTATCAACTGCCTTGCTTAGTCCTGATTTTGGTTGTAAATTGAGGACTACCTCTGCTTAAAATCATTTGAGGATGATGCCCAACCCTAATTTAAGGTAACTTTGCAATATCTCAAAACTGTCTCCCATTTTTTATCATTAACTATTGCTCAGAGGACAGAAGGAAGAGAAGCAATATCGGCAGTCATGTCCTACAACTCTCTCATCTGGGCAAAGACTTTTCAGGATGGAAAAGGATCCTTCAGCATCCATTCACTGAAAAGAATAACCACAATGCATGATCAACCTTCTGATGAGGTCGCTTACTTGCTTTGGTACTCCTCAATCAGCTCCTGCATTATTCGCTGCTGGTTTTCCAACTTATTCTTTTCATTAAATATATAATCATTTTTTTTCCTCAAGTTAGTGATGTAGTTTTCGAACAGAATGCCCAAGTCTTTCTTAACCGTTGGCATCTTCTGGTTTTGCAGCAGTTCCCACTTGGTTACCAGTATCTTGTTTCTTTGCTCCAGGCTTCTGACCTAAAATGCAGAGAGAATACAACTTGGTGCATTGCTGATCAATTCCTGAGGCTTTGAGAAGCAAACTAGTAATACAATGTTTTAGATTTTGGCTAAGAAAGGGGCACCTTTGACTTACAAGTCTCACCTGTCCTGTAGGATTTCCTAATTCAACATGCTAAATTCTTCCAACCTAATGTAATTGTCAGCTTTACCAGGTAGACTAGACAAAGAACCATGGCAAAATGAGCTAATTCTACTTTATTGTAAAGCTGCATCATAACAGAAACTTACAAGTCTGAAAGTAGCCAGAGAACTTAGGGAAGTCGTCTCCTGAGCCTGTTGTTCTGCTCACTATGCAGCTGCATCCTATTCTCTCTCTAACTTGACCATTCTCTAGGCAGTATCTCTTTGTCCAATGTCTCAAGGTCATTGCCACATACCATTACATCAGCCCTCATTTATATCATTTTTTCCTCTGCACTAAAGAAAGCCCTCAGGTATCTCTCCCAAAGTCTTCTAGGCAGATAAAATGTGGTGGAAAAGAGTGGGGATTTCAGAAACTGAAGGAGCTTCCTCAATACCATCTAGTCAAGTAGAAATTGGACAAATGGCTATGGAGATTCTCAGTCATCCAGATCATGGTTGTCCCAAAGGTATTTTTTCAAGAGGCAACTGGACTTTCTGGTTTTTTCTTTAAAGACGTTTCGCTTTTTATTCAAGAAGCTTCTTCAGCTCTGACTGGATGGTGAGGAATGGAGGGATTTATACTCCTTGCAGACAGCTGGTCATTTGCATTTTTTAAAGCAAGTCGTTGAGGTCACTGGAGGTTTATCTGTGTCATCAGTGCAAATGGGTGTGGAGCCTTCTTGGAACTGTTGAAAAAGCACCTTTAGAAATTGGACATGTGGAGATTGAGCCCAGCCTCAATCTCCTTCCACCATTTTAGGATCATATTTAATTCAGTAGTGACTTCCCAAAGGAAGACCCTCCCAAATGTTGGAGGCCTTCTCTTCCCTAAGACTGAATGAGCCAAAAAATGGTCCTACTGCAGCAGAAGGTGCCCAAACCAAACCAAAGCTCAAGGCAGTGACTCAGGCACAATAACAATAAGCCCCCTTCCCTGTGGGTTCATAGGAGGAGCTTTTGATTTGTTAATGAACTTGCTATTCTTCTACATAGCATGTTTGGGTGGCTCAGTCTAATCCCCAGTGAATGTCAGTAATTCCCTGAGATAACGCAGTGAATGTGTTGATTGTATATATTGAGCATTAACCAAAGAAGCTGATGAAACTGAAGCACCCTTGCTCATTCTTCTCCACATCTGCTATCAAAAAAGTCTGGAATTCCTGGAAGCACAAGGGCCGTATCAAGGGAAGCTCCAGGATGGAGAGACCTTCCAGTTAGAATGGTATCCAACTGGCATAGGCTTCTAATGTCCATGGGCTGATTTTGCCTAGCAAAGATGGGTCATGAACCCAAGCCTAATTTGGGAATCTGGGTTTTAACTCCGAAAACAGCCAGAAGCTTGGACTAAAATGTTCCTTGAGGAAAGCTACACTCTTTGTTCTGATTACACTTCTCACTAATCTAGTAAGGATGAAGAACATTAGTATGATAAGATAGGTTCAAACTTCTTCTCAAAGTGATTGAAAGACTTTGAGCCAACTCCCATCACTTGAGTCTATCTCTTAGAGGCCATCTACTGTCCTTTAAGCAATTTGGAACATAGTAATATTAATGGCAGCACACATAGCACCGAAATTAAGGGTTGTGAGTGTGTATATATATTTGTTGCTATGTTATATAGGATAGCTGCTTACATCAGGGTCACAAACATATGTAGAAATGACATGTCTGAATTTAGCTATTGTTGTGGTCCGCCAGCGGCCTGCAGAGCTGGCAGCAGAGTCAGACAGCGAGGAGGCTGGGGAGGAACTTGGGCCAGTCCTGGAGTCTGGAGAAGGCTCTGTGTCGGAGGCAGAGATGGGGCCCGGGCCATCTGGGAGTTCTGTGCTGACTCCGGAGCCTCCAGAGGCTGACATCAGTGAGACAGAGGAACAGGGGGAGCCTGTTCCTAATGTGCGCGTGCGCAGAGCTGCCAGAAGGCAAGAACAGTTAAGGAGGAAAAGGGCTACTCGGGAGTAAGGCTGGGAGATGATTGGCCCCTCCCATAGGACATAAAAGAGGAGCAATCGGATGTGAGCGTTGCAGGAAGCAATTTGATTCATTTCTGTTCAGTGTAACTCAGAAGCTCCGTTTTGACTCTGTACTCCATTTTGGCCTTGCAGAGCTACTTGCCAATTAGGTCTTTGGCAGTGTATCAAGAGAGATAAAGGTGGGTGCTTATCAGCCTTCTCCCGAAAGACTGTGGCAGACTTCTGTCGGACTAATTAAAACTGTTTGGGATTTATTACGGCTGTGAATGGACATAATTTACAGCCGTTGAAATAAAAAGAGATTTTTGGGGACTACGTTTGTGTTTTATACTTTATCAGGAAGCCTAGGTCAGAACAACTATGCTGAAACCCCCCCCCCCCAATGTTTATATCAAAAAATATGTGGAAGCAGATTGCAATATACTAAGAATTGGGAAATGTATGGTCCTCCAGATATGTGTTCAACTATTCTCCCATCATCTTCTGTTTTGAAAGTGCCAGCTGGGCCTCCTGGGAGTCTTTGTTCAGTAACATCTGGACCACTGACTTTCCAGTCCTGCATCATATTTGCAGGTCTGCTAGTTTAATTTGCTGGTGAGCAAGGTTTCATTTAAGGATGAGCACCATTAAGATGTAACCTTTCTTACAAATCACCCCCATTGCCTTGGAAGCACTGAGCCTTACTAAATACTTTCCAGAGTTTTGAAAACATTCACTTCTTTCTCTTGCTTCAGCTTTGATCTAAAGCCTGGAATTAAGAAGCAAGTCTGCAAACAAATGCTTAAAGTTGGATCCTTTGAAGTTCAGGAACAAAGATTTGCATCTCTCCATATGGTGAAAATAATTGTGCATCTTACAGTACCTTTCCTTGGGCTATTCCTTCTTTTTTTCCTGTTATGAATTATAGGTGTAGGCAACTAACATCAAACAGGGTTGCCAGGTCAGGGCTACAAAAGTGCAGAATTGAATATGAAGCTTCCACAGAGGCACTGAAAAGTAGCTGAGAGTTCAATCAAGACCATTCAGTAGAAAAATGTGACACAATTAATGCTCTTCCACCTCACTGTGCTGCCAAAAAGCTGAGGAATTCTATGTTAAAGGCCCTCTCCTTTATCTTCACAGCGCCTCTATGAGATACATGATTAGGCTAAAGATAGTGAAACTCAAATCGGTTTAAACTCATGCAGCTCAACTCAGCTCAGCTGAAGAAACAATTCAAATACTTTGTTAGGTCAAATTGAATGTTGTGTGTGTGTCTCTGTGGTTTCATTCTAACACTATGTTCTTATGTAGATCAATCTGCTCTGTACTAATAAGCCAGGGGTGGGTGGGAGGGAGAGGAGAACTGATGCTTTTAAAAATGTGCTATCTCCCTTGTCTGCTTTTACATAAAAAATGAATTACAGCAAGAATTCGAGACCCAGAATTCCAAACATAGAATTCGCAAATAATACATGGTTTGATCCTTAGTGGTATAACGAGATGTCATTGATGTAGCCCAGTTCAAATATCTCCACATTCAACTTCTCTGTTTCACTAACCTCTCCAAAACACTTTCCTTTTCCCACCTGGATCACTTTAGACTTTGCATGAATGCCTAGACTATGCTAAATTCTAAGCCTGTTAACAAGATACAATTGCTGTGTGCGTGTAACATGCTTGATCCAAACAAATAATCAATATTACAGTTTTAGATGCTGGCCTGGGTCCCACCGTATGCTGAATCACAAAACAGACAATTCTGTTTTTCAGCCTCCTTTAGAAACTGTCAACCATTCGCTCATGACGCTCACAGCTACCACGCTGTTTTGCAAGACATGTTTAAACCGAGCCATAGTGTCCCAAATCCTGATACATAACACAATACTCAGTACCTCCTGGAGTGAGATAACAAAGCTAAGGAGACATTTATGATTCTTGCCTTCAATCCCTGAATATTCAGCCATGTGTTCCTTCTGCCTCAAATCAAAATTGGAAGGGGGTGGAGGAAGGGAAGAATTAACTCACCTTGTCAATGAAGCTAGCAAACTGTGTGTTCAGGTCTTTCATTTGATCCTTTTCATGGACTTTGACTTGATGATCATGTGGATCAACTCCCAGATAAAGAGGTTCTAAGAGGAGCTTGTTAATGCTAACCTCCAGTAACCCCTCATTTCTATAGCTTGGCTTGGGAATGTCTGTGTATCCGAGATTGTAGCTATCTGCCAGAAAGCTGTGGTCTGTGACACTTTCCATATCCAGACTACTACCTCTAAGGTTTTTCGGCTGGTGGCCCATGTAACAGGAGATCCTGTGATTTCTCCCAAAGTTATGGAAACTTTTGCTGCTGTTGCCTCTTTTGAAGGAGCAGTTGGCTGAGTGGTGTTGCGTCCCATTGATCTGGATCTCATCATTGCCGCCAATGGTGGAGATTGAAGACCTTCGGCGGTTCTCAGGAGGAAAGGGCTGCTGGTCCATTGTGTCAGAAGAGTGCTTGGAGGAAAATGGGAGCCACAGGAGGAGAACAGTGAACGAAGGAACTCCTTTCATGCAAGACTTAAAGCAGCTCCTTATATGCAGAAGGAGAGACTTGATGGCAGTGTTAATTTCGGGTATTACTGGGTTTGCCTAGCCTGGCAGCAAAATCTTGAACCCAGAGGCTGTTGTAGGACATAAACGAAAAAGGCTGGGAAGAATAAAAAGGCTCAGGGAAGCTCTTCATTTAGAAGGGTTGCCAGTCAACATTTGCCTTATAATTGCTTCCCTTGTATTAGTATTTTCAAGGTAACTGAAAGATCTTATGGTCAAAGCATTTTTGGAATGTGAAGCATTTTTTTCTTTCTTACATTGTGTATTCCATGCCAAAGGTTAGGCTTTCTTCTCTGATAGTGCCCTTAGTTTGGATGCACAGAGATCATTCCATGTTCCTGCTATACACTAAATAAATTGATAGCAATATATAGGTAGTCCTTGATTTATGACCTCATTGAGACCAGAATTTTGGTCATAAGTCAAGACACCCACATGAGCCAACCAGCACCCATAATATGATGATGTAACCACAGGATAAAGGGGGCATCACAATGTTTTACAAGGACTAGGAATGCTTTATGGGCTCTAAAGCACCCTTTCTGAGGCTGTAGTAACTTTGGTCATTGAACAACCGGTCGTAAGTTGAAAACTACCTGTAAGTGAAGAGAGAAAAGCCCTTTCCTCCCCTCCCAACTCTGCAGCAAGTAGAAATAAAGATGTTCAGTATAAAGGTGAATCTGATAAATATCCCATCAATTTCATCACCAAAAATATTTACTTTGTATTCTGCTTTTATTTTCTATAGATTAAGGCCTGCATTCATAATATTCCCTCCCTATTTTTGTCATAACAACCTTGTGAGGTGAGTTGGGCTGAAAGAAAGAATGAATGGCTCAAAATCACCCAGCCAGTTTTTATGCCTCAGGTAGGACTACAATTCACCATCCTCTGAGTTCTAGGTCAGCACCTTAACCACTGCACCATACTGGCTCTAAAAATTAATTGCAAAGGTTCTTGGGGGGGAAAAATCAGTTCCATTATCACTGTTTCCTTTGTCACTGACCAAATTTACTAAGATGTTCCATAATGAACCATATCTGCTTTGAAGCTGACCGAAAGTTAACAAGTTTTGTATCCAACTGCTAATGTTGCTCTCCCAAGAGCAAGAACAATTAATTCTAATAGAACTGAATAAATAGTCCCAAATCCTTGTTTTTACTCTGGAATTCCAACCTCATCAAATATGACATTGGACAGATGTGCTGCAGCATCTTTTTTGTTTATTTCTCCTTTAATTACATGGTCCTATGCCCTAACATCTGGTCTTTAAAAATTGCATTATTCAGCACATATCCGTCTCTAAGTACATGCAAAGAGGACAGAACAACGTTCTTTCTACACTGCTGAGAAAGTCAAAAATTGAAAACATGACAAACTTGCTTCTGGACAAATGGAAGGGCTTCTTCTGACCTTTTCTTTTGAGGTTCCTCAGAAGAAAAGTGAACATCTATCAATTCTATTTTCTACCCCTAACTTCACCCTCAGTGTAAGTCTGGAGAATCCAGTTCCATTCCACAAGACAGATCATTCCATTCAGGGAAAGCCTGGATGCAATTCAATTCTTAAAATGTTTTCCAATGTCATTGATAATCATTAGCTTGGAAGACCAAAACTGGAGAATATGCAGCCGTGGAAAAATTGACTGCATGTATTCATAAGAGAGATCTAACCAAATTCAAGGAGTAATGGCTCCCTTGTATACAAGATCCTACACAGCGAGGGAATTTAAGACTTAGATTATGTTTTTTAAAAGGAGAAACTTAAAAATAATTAAAATGATCTAAACAGAAATGAGTAATAATTACAGAACTTGAAAGCATAGTATAAAATTACTTAAGTGGTGGTTAGCAGTTGGAGAAAAAAAGAAAATAAAGTTGAAAAAAAGGGGAACAAAAATGGAGAGCTACTTGAATGCTTTTCCTTATAGACAGTTTTTTTCTGTTACTTTTTTTTTCATTGTTTTCATTTTTGTTAATCACTACATCATTTGAGTTCCCACTAATGTACAACCCTCACCTCAGTGTAAATTTTATCCAACAGCAACTATAATGATACATAATTAATTATTTTATATGTACTGTATACATAAAAGATTAATACCAGCATTGATGAGTTAGGGATTATATTACTATGTATATAATTATATTTAGGTATACTATTCCTTTACCCATTTTTCTTTCTTTAGTTTCATTTTTCTGTTGCTTTTTACTTAGTTGTTAAAAATAATATTTTTTTACAAAAAATAAACTTTGGTATATATGAACAGTTATCAAAATTGACCATGTAAGTCATTCACACCAGTGGCATGGGAATAAAAGAAAACGAATCTTATCTATAAACAACAATAACATTGCAATTACGTCAGATTTAACAAGTGCCTGTTTCCAAATATACCCCCTGTACCAGTCATGGTTTTTCTGGCACAAAATGAATTGGAAGGATTATGTTAATAAAATAAATGATGGAGCAGCTATGCAGACAGAAATGGCTGTGCTTGATTTTGAATAGCAATAGCACTTAGACTTATATACCGCTTCATAGTGCTTTACAGCCCTCTCTAAGCGGTTTACAGAGTTAGCATATTGCCCCCAACAATCTGGGTCCTCATTTTACCCACCTCAGAAGGATGGAAGGCTGAGTCAACCTTGAGCCGGTGAGATTTGAACCGCCGAACTGCAGCTAGCAGTCAGCTGAAGTAGCCTGCAGTGCTGCACTCTAACCACTGCGCCACCTCGGCTCTTAATGAATGTATGCATACTGGTTTTCCTTCTCTAAAATGCCAGCATTATGAGGAGCACACTGGTATTCATGCGTATTATTTTAATAATTACATAGCATAATTACAGATTGCACTTGCCAATTTATTCTTCCAAAATGTTAAACAAATGCAAATTAATGTTTATACTACTCCTTTAAAATATTTCAAACAGATACAGGTCATTTGGTGCTTGAGGGAAGAACCTGCATTTAATTAAAATGCTTTGGAGAAAAACACTTATCCCTATATGATGCAGGAAGTATGGGCAAAACGCTCGCCTCTGTTATATCCGCTCTCAGTCCTCCTTCCCCACCGCCTTCCACTAGAATTAAGGACCCCTCACAACCCCTGTCAGTCTTTCACAATGAAGTGATAGAGACCTCAACCATGATATCTGCTGCTCAGCATCAGAGCAAATGGGCATGGTAGGATGTAATAGGGAATCACAACAAAAGAAACAAATCCAGACTTGATTCCAAGTTTTATATAATTACAATATAGAAGAGATGCACCTGCTCTCTCAAATACCACACCACCCAATGTTCATTCATTCATTCATTCATTCATTCATTCATTCATTCATTCATTCATTCACTCATTGCATGAAACATTTCCCAAAAGAGAGATCTAATAAGTGACTACAAAAAAACAGAAGTTGGGAAAGGAGGGTGGGAGAAAAGAAATCAAAAGCATTCCAGATTCCCTTGTCTCATCCATGTATGATTGTCAGACTATCCTGGTTCCTGACATGGACCTTGTTAATCTAGCCGACAGCCAAGTGTCATAACTCGTGTCATTTTCATACGTTGAGGTAGACAATGAAGTGTTATGGGGCATCTTTGCCCAAGGACTCCTATTTGTAAGATAGGTATCAGCTGGATTTCAACTTCGGTCTCCTGTGTCAAAGGTGATGCTCTAACCACTACACTATCCAACCGCTATCCAAATAGCCAATCAGTCAGACACTGTGGAAGTAGAGAAGGAGCAGAAGACAGTGGGGGTGATAGATGTAGTGGTGCCAACATCAGGAAGAAGGAGTATGAGAATCTGGAAAAGTACCAGGCCTGAAAGAAGAACCTAGAGATGATGTGGAAAGTAAAGGCCAAAGCAGTGCCAAGTGGGGGTAGGAGCACTTGGAGCTGTGATTCCTAAACTGGGAGAGTGACTCCAACAGATCCTAGGAGCAACGACAAAGCTCTCTATCCAGAAGAGTCCAATGTAGGAACAGTTAAGATACTGTGCAGAACCATCAAACTCCCAGGCCTTTGGTAGAGAACCTGAGACTGAGTAAAACACATATAGGACCCATATAAATCAATATAAATAGCTTTGCAAGTAGGCATTTCCAGTTTTAGATGTATACATAAAAGGATTTAGATACTTATCTAAAAGCCTGTTTGAAAATTAGCTCTGTGCCATGGTTTGTTGAATAAACCAGAACTGGCTGGGTTTGCATAACACACTGAGTCAAGAGTTATGTTTTATAAGCACAATGGCTAGGTTCACACAACAAAAGTCATAGCCAAACATAGCCAAACAAAATCACATGGCTCGGCAATTTTTTTTCAGTCTGGGTGACTTTCTCATGCATGGACTTCAACGCTCTGAATCCCCCAGCTAGCATGGCCATCCTGGATAACCTGGGAAGTCACCCAGCTTGAAGAAGGTTGGTTTAATGGGAAGTGGGAACCCAGTCAGCATCAATGTGCATGCCAGGCATTATTTATTTATTTATTTATTTATTTGTAATATGGCTGCCTACCTTATACAGTAATCCTAGATGGCTCTCATAAAAATCAATAAAACAACAACATGAAAAGACTTCATTTCCCACCACACCATCATGATAACCCACACCTTATCCCAATCATAATCCAGTGTTGGTGGAAGAGACAGGTCTTCAAGTCTTCTAGAAGGCTAAAAGGATGGGGCGGGAGGGTAAATCTCAAATGGGAAGTTGTTCCAAAAAGTTGGAGTGGCTATTATAGAGAAGGCACACCTTCAAGGTCCCAGCAGATGACAAATATGAGAGAAGGGACCTGAAGCACATTCACCCTATCTGACCTGGCAAGATGAGCAGATACTCTTAGGAACAGACAGTCCTGCAAATAACCTAGTCCTATGATATGCGGGGTTGTAAAAGTGATATCCAGCATTGTACTGCATCGGGAATCTTATGGAGAGTGAGTGCAAACTCAAATAACGATCATGTAAGCTGGCCAAACTATGAGATGTCCATCGTTACTCACATAACTGCATTGTGGACTAGTTGTAGCTTCTGGGTGACCTTTCAAGGGCAGCCCCAAATGAATAATCCAAATGAGAGCTGAGTAAGGTGACAGTTACTCTAAGCAAGTTCTCCCAGGCTAAGGAATAGATGCAATTGGTGCAAAAAATAAATTTGGGCAGAGGCTTGCCTGGCCATGGCTGCAACTTGCTTCTTGTGTGAGTCCAGGAGAACCCCCAGATTGCACACCAACTCTGTCCAGGAAAGGGCTACCCCTCCATAGTCAAAGAGGTCACCTTTCCAGACCCTCTGGGATCAAATACCGTCTTTCTAGGACTGAGCTTCAGCTGGTTTGTCCCTATCCAAACCTTCACAGCCTTGGTGGGGCACTGGGTAAGCACCTAAACAGCATCACCTGCTCAGAATGGGGTGGAGATGCATAACTATTATCTCTATACTGATGATTCCACACCCCATGGTGTCAAATGATCTCATCTAATAGTGTCATCTAGATATTAATAGGAGAGGTATGAAACCCAAATCCGGCATCCCACACAAAAGCGGCCTAGGGCTGGATTTCTCTGTCCCTACCAACATCAACAAGTACCAGCCATAAGAAAAGGAGGAGAATCACTATAAAAGAGTACCTTCCCTCCAAATTCCAGAAGCTGGTCCAGAATGATATACATGCTGGTTGTGATTAGTGTTAGTTTGAATAATGTGATACTCGATTTAGTGCAAATTGTAAATTGATACCAGTTCACATTTAATGTGTCCCCAAATTCAGTTCATATGAGGTTAGCATGTTTGTAGTTGTGGTTTTGGTTGTAGACACCACTCATCTTCGTGGTGTGCGCAAAATGGAGAAAAGGAAGATTCCATTGGAGGAAAACAGTACAAGTTTAAAAAAAAAAAGTTAGAGCAAAAAGTTGATGCAATTGAACAACACGAACACGGTCATAGCAACTACGACAAGACGTTGGAGTATCTGACTCTACAGTAGAATTTTTTAAAACATTTTGCTTTCTATAAATATTCTATGACCTGATGCCTAGAGTTGTCCTCCTACCGGCTTTGTAAGGGCTCACCCAGACTCCTTATCCATTGATTACTTACAGCACCAGAGGTCCTTACCTAATTGTCACAATGAGCCCAAGTTCCAGGACAGTCACTTCAGGCATCAGTAAAGGAAGATTACATATTAATGAAGGTTAAATATCTAATAGATTTCAGGCACATCACTAACACAAAAGTGGGAAATAATTATCTAATGTACTAAATTTTTATCTCAATTTTATTACTTTAAAAATAATTCAAAGTGGCAAACATACATAATACCCCTTTATCCTCTTTTTCATCACAACAACAGGGAGGTAGGTTGGACTGAAAGAGAACGCCTGGCCTAAAGTCACCCAGCCAGCTTCCATGCCTGAGGTAGGACTAGAACTCACAGTCTCCTGGTTCCTAGGCCAGAATTTTAACTACTACCCCAAAGTGGCTCTCATTAGCCTTAGACAGAAAGTTTGTAATTTCACTACTTGCTAGAGTAAATAGGAAGAGCTAGTGGCCTCTCTTCCAGATGTTAATTGAAAATGGGGGTCATTTACAGTCCAAGGAGGTAGGGCAAAATTAGTTGTTGCCATAGGAACTGGTGGTTGCCTAATTTAGATAAGGCCCCTGCTTATACAATTCCTCCAGTGTTAGAGGAAGAGATGTTTGAAATACTATTTACTTGGGAACTCGAGCATAACTCTTCTATTTCTGTATCCAGAAAATCTTTCTTAAACTGGATCTCATCTGAAGCACATAGGAAATCCACGTTTAAAACATGACATGCAATAATCATTTTTATAAACACTGCTAATGGACAGGTGTTTATAAAAGAACAAAAAGTACCTGTCCATTAAAAATAGGAGGGCTAGAAATGGAAAGCTCTGAAGTTGTGTGCCACAGGTATCTGCAAACTTTTAATTAGAGCTCATTTTATTGCTGACCTGAATGTTGATGAAAGTACCTCCATAAATTAGCATACCTGACCTACTCTCACTCAGGGGTCTGTTGTGACCAACAAATGTAACTATTGTCCATTGCACTTGCATCCTAAAATATTTCTCTGTTAATACAGTGATAGCACAAAAATCAAGAAAGCAGAATAGAACCATCAGAAATATGCAACAAGAATCCAACTGACCACTAGCTGGCAACTCACATTATATGAATTCTGTAAATATTTGAAATCTGGAAGATTGTGACCTCATTCATGGTGAGCACAGTGGTTAGAATGCAGTACTGCAGGCTACTTCTGCAGACTGCCAGCTGCCTGCAATTTGGCAGTTCAAATCTCACCAGGCTCAAGGTTGACTCAGCCTTCCAAGGTGGGTAAAATGAGGACTCAAATTGCTGGGGGCAATATGCTGACTCTGTATAGAGACCTCTCTGTATAGAGAGGGCTGTAAAAGCACTGTAAAGCGGTGTATATAAGTCTAAGTGCTATTGCTATTCAGCTGCTTGTAATTTTAAAGGTGTGCCCCTCAATGCTGAATATTTGTGCAGTTTTCTACATAACATAGGAGGTAGAATTTATGTTCCTAGAATTTTATTCTAGTTTATAACTTGTCAGGGGTCCTCCATATTTTTCAGACTGTAAATTCCTAAATTCTTAATTAGCAAATCTAATGAACATCTTTATTTCTGGAAAATTTAGGAGTTGTAGAGCAATTCTTCTGGAAGGCATCAGGCTGGGGAAGGTTGATCAAGATGTTCTCTGCTGGTCCATAGATGATCCCCCAACGTGTACAGGTGATCCCTCAAAAATGTGGACAGTTTGTTAAATAGGACGTTAAACCATTGGCAACTGAAGTACTTTCCCACTTTATATTTCTTAATTGTGTTAATTAAATCCTCAAATATTGCAGCTGGGAATTTTTTCTCAATAACTTTTATAATACTGTGTTACCAAGATCGGCTAGTAAACATCCAGATTTTCACAGGATTGTTTGCTGTCGTCTTGCAGTTTTTTGCATCTACAAACATGTTGATAACGTAACCTTCCATACATCAGACATCATATGCCTAAGGTTCCTTCTTAGATGCAATTTGATTAAACGTATCTCTTCCCAGGACTAATATTTTGTATGAAGGCATCCCAAATTGTTTGGTTCAATGTATTTTTAACAGTGTTGACCTTGTAGCTTTAATGAGCTGTAAATTGTGCCATTTGTCCCAACTCTTCCTCTCCTTTCTTCCCTTTAAAAGAAATTATGGAAATTGGCTATTGTGGTTTGACTTCTCTGATGAACTTGGATTGCCAAGTCTGAGAGTTTTATTCTACCTTGTCTTTCCTGCTTTTTTCAGAATAATGAAAGCAGGTGGCTTGATAGTTGTAAAAAACTATCCAGCTGCCATTTTCCAGCCAAATAACATGCTATTATCTGTGGAAAATCACTTACCTTGAATTAGGAAGAACTTCATGCTTCCACTTTTCTGGTTGTAAATCTGCTCCCTTTGTTTGGATCCTTATATGCTTCAAAGAAAATGCATTCAATAAAATCCTCTCCTTTAATATTATTTTGAGCTGTAATTTAAATCCAGAATGAATTTTTGTCTCCTATCCACCTGGATTATTTTTGTTCTTGTTGCTTCTAATTAATAGCATCTATTATTATTGCTGTACGCTGCCCAGAGCCACTTCGCATGAGATGGTCAGGTAAATAAATTTGATTAATAAATAAACCTCTGTAATTTAATGGGTTAATTACAAGCAGGACCCAGACTCATCAGGGCCAATGAATAATTACCTTCTGAATGGGGATATGTAGCACTTCAGATCTGAAGAAAAAGAGAAGGTATTTTGGAGAGAATATGAGCAGACAACCCTGCACCTGTAGCTGGGTCCTTAATGAAGCTGCATCTTTTTCTGGATTTGCATAATAGCTGTGTAATCCCAGGAAGGTACTATATAATAGTAAATATAATAGTAACCTTAAATATAATAGTAATTTCCCAAACATTATTAATCTTGTATGCTTATTTATTATTTATTTAGTTATTATTTAGAGTATGGAATATACATGGACAAGCAATATATATTAATATTTCACTACATTAGTAAAACACAATAAAATATAAATGTTAAAAAGATACTATATGTTCAAATACCTAGGCTATCTAACAATTGAAGCACAGTATCGTTTATATTTTTTAAAAATCAGATACTGGACCGGTATATTTATTTAGTGTATTGCATCTACAGAGATCATGCAATCACTGATATACAATACTAATAAAACACATTATACATATAGAGATAAATATAAGTTTAAATAAATCATCAGCAAATAAATATCTACCGTGTTTCCCCGAAAATAAGACATGTCCCGATAATAAGGCCAACAGGGCTTTTCGGGACATGCGTTGAAATAAGCCCCGCCCCGAAAATAAGGCCGCCTCCCCCTACCTTTTTTAACGCATGCGCAGCCGGTCCCCGCCATTTACTCCCCGCCATTCACACTGGTTGCTTTACACGAGGTGCTGCTTTATACCTACGAGGTGTTGCTTTACACGAGGTGAGTAGGGGAGGATGAAGGGAGGGCATGCTACACGCCCTTACCGTACCTACCGGTACCGGTAGGGCTGATGGCCGCACAAAATGAGAGGCAGGGGATCGACGGAAAGGAGTGGGTCGCGAGGCACGCCGCTGGCCTAACTCTAATTTCGCGCCCCACTGCTTCCCACGGCAAAATGGACGGCAGGCCAGCGACGCCCCTCACGATCCACGGGAAGGAGTGGGTCGCGAGGCGCGCCGCTGGCCTAACTCTAATTTCGCCCCCCACTGCTTCCCGCGGCAAAATGGGCGGCAGGCCAGCGACGCGCCTCGCGATCCACGGGAAGGAGCGGGTCGCGAGGCGCGCCGCTGGCCTAAATCTAATTTCGCGCCCCCCTGCTTCCCGCGGC
>QLTV01003097.1:2353371-2389551 GCA_003457575.1 Thermophis baileyi
CATGACCATCAAGCCACTCCCACCCGGTCACATGACTGCCAAGCCACTCCCACCCAGTCACATGACTGCCAAGCCACTCCCACCCGGTCACATGACCGGCACGCCACTCCCACCCGGTCACCTGACCACCAAGGCACCCACATGCCCACCACGCCCCTCCCGCCCTGTCACATGACTGCCAAGCCACTCCCACCCAGTCACCTGACTGCCAACCCACTCCCACCCGGTCACATGACCGGCAAGCCATTCCCACCCGGTCACATGACCACCAAGCCACTCCCACCTGGTCACATGACCGCCAAGCCACTCCCACCCGGTCACATGACCGCCAAGCCACTCCCACCAGGTCACATGACCATCAAGCCACTCCCACCCGGTCACATGACCGTCAAGCCACTCCCACAAAATTAAGATACGCCCACAAAATTAAGCCACGCCCACAGAGTGGTAGTAAAAAAAATTGGAACCCACCCCTGATATGTTGCTAAGTGAGAAATTTGTTGTGAGTTTTGCCCTATTTTATTACTTTTCTTGCCACATTTGTTACGTGAATCACTGCAGTTGTTACATTATTAACACAGTGAATCTGGCTTCCCCACTGACTTTGCTTGTCAGAAGGTTGCAAAAGGTGATCACATGACCCTGGGACACTGCAACCGTCATAAATGTGAGTCAGTTGTCAAGCATCCAAATATAAATCACGTGACCATGGGGATGCTGCAACGGCCATAAGTGTGAAAAATGGTCACAAGTCACTTTTTTCAGTGCTGTTGTAACTTTGGTTACTAAGCAAACTGTTGTAAGTCACACACATACACACCAGTATATATCCCAAATATACTATATATATGTTGTTCTGTAATGTATAGCTTTTTATACACAGCATTCCCATTGGTATACCTTTGCATAGGGTTTCTGAGCTTAGAAATATTCCAGGACAATATGTCTAGTTGCATCTTGATTGATTCCATTTTGGTGGGTCACACAATTTTTCTTGGGGAACCTCCATCCCATCTCAGCGAGCAGATTCACAGGGATATTGCCACAGCTTTTAATTTGTATCAGAAATGTACAGAACTACAAAAGTGTGGTCTAAATGAGACCCTTCAGATCAAATGTTGGATGAAGTCCAAGCGGCGCTTAGTTTTGTTCCTCAGTGTGACATGGCATTGTTCTTTGGACATAAAAATAAAGGGGAAATCAATGTGGATCAATTTATGTGGAGAAGCAATTCATATGAAGCAATTCTGCACATTCTCACAATGTGCATTGTGCAGCTGTGTAACTTCAAAGTGTAGAGGTCCTTCACACAAGGAGTACTTGGAAGTATTCCTGATCTTCAGAGGAGAAACTCGAATGAATGAATGAATGAATACATTCAAATGTGCTTTTTTTCCGTGTGCATGATTGATGCTTAATACAACCCAAAGTATGTCGAACATCCTATTCCCATTCAAATTGCAGAACTTTTCTTAAGCAAAATCTGCAATAAATTGTGTTTGCTTGTATGGATTTCTCCAAATATAATGCTTTCAGGCATTCTATATGTAAACGATATACTTTAATGTATTAATATGTGTTTTTATGGAGAATTTAATATATTTTTGTACTGATGGAAGTACACTGCAAAGCTGAGAAAAATGCAGATCTGAAAAGCTCATTTTTTTTATCTTTATTTAGCTCTGAAAATGAGATGCCAGGAAAGTTTGAATTCTAATGTAAAGTGTGCATTTTGCCTCTGGGTCTACTTGACAGAGGGAGCTGTGCCAGCATGTAGATATTTACTTACAATTCACAGAGAAAAATTTAGAGACAGAAGGAAGCAAGAAACAAAAACACTAAAGTGAAGCAGAAGCCAAGTGCATGCATGCAGTTTATTGAAAATATAGAAGGAAGCTTGGAGTGCTTAACAAGGAGCAAAATATAGCAACAATGTAGATATTAACGATATATGTCCTTTGCAACTAATCCTTAATCAGAATAGTAATGCATGCATTGAACTATGGCAAAGCACACTTAATTAAAAAGATGCAACAGAATTTCACACTACAGTGAGGAAACCTTCTAGCGTGTTATTTGGATTCAAATTTCTACTAATCTTTTTTGACAGAAACTTGGCTTTTAGTAACATCTGAGGGCAGAAGGAGACAGCCTACACGCATCATTCTCTTCATCCCAACATTTCATAATTTCAATTCTGAACTCAGCATACAAATTTTTTTTTTAAAAAGAGGTTTTAACAAGTGGGAAAATGAATGTGATCCCCATCCCCAGTCTAATTGCAAGTCTAGCTGTAACAGGGAAGGAAAAATATATCAAAGGAAGTATTCCAGTGCGAAAATGGGTGCAAAGAAGTCAAGAGAAGAGATCAGTGTTAAAATGTGTATACAGTAAATCTTGACACGGGGGAGGGAGGGGAGAGGCAGGGGAAAGAAATGTTATTTGCAATCCCATCTTGGACAGTTAATATGTGGCTTCCCATTCTGAAATGATTTGCTAGGCACCAAGGGCAAAAAGGAAATCAAAAACTAAAATATAATCCCGAATTAAAAAACAGGCAAAAAATAAAATATTCCCAGTGTAGATTGAGGGAAAAGGAGCATACATGATTGGAGACTGCTTGAAGAGTCTTAAAGACAGAAAACCCCGGCCATTACATGCTGAAGCAATCTACAGTAAGCTATCTCAAATAAATATAAGGTCCTGCTATTTCTTTCCCATGGGGTGGGTAATCCAGAGGCCCTGTGAAATCCCAGATGCCTAGGCATGCCCCCCAGAGCCTATTCATCATTTTTCAACACTTTTCAGCCATTCAGCTGGTCTCTAAAATTGAGCAATTAATCAGGGTTGGTTCTGGGGGAGGAAAGGAACGGCAGAAATGGAGGGGTTCTCAATTTTCCCTTTGAGAGGATTGATTCTGAATTTGCTATGAGCCAGCCCCACCCACTCATTTGCCGTGGCCATGCCCAATACCTGAGGCTGGCTCCTGGCAAACCCTCAATATGGTCTTAATCTAGAGCATGGCTGTTCCCAGTCATGAATTTAATGATTCATGCATCTGTCTCCACATGAAGTTCCTTCTTCCCAGCTCCTGGGATTTAGTACATAAATTTTCGGACTGAAGAACTGACTGATGTGACTTGGACATTTCTAAGCCCAGAGCTGCTATCACTACGGGAAGCCCCAAACACAGCTCCAGATATGCCTCCTGCTCCAGAACTATGCATTCCCATGCCAGACCCTCCAGAAACACAGGTGGCTCCTACACTATGGTGTATTCCACCATGGTGACTATTTGCGCAGTTTCCATCTGCAGAAAGACCTGAGTTATGTCTGCCACCTCCAGAGGTCATTACATGCTTGGTGGTAACATTGCCTGTGTAGCCACCACTGCTGGCACTAACCCCTCCTGCAGTTCCCAACCCAGCCCCGTGTACCATCCCATGATTGACTCCAGCTGCCATGCCTCCTGAGCCTCCTGTAGTCCTGGGGCCCATAGTGTGGACACAAGGTGCACTCCCAGTAGTGAAGCCTTCTGTGCTATTGAAGTTCCCATGATTGTGTTCCATGCCTCTTCCTGCAGCAGCACCATAGGCCACTCCGACTCCCATTCCAGGGGGACACTCACCCACTGGGTAGCCTCCACTAACCATTGCTGTAAAGGTGGCAAACAAAGAGAGGTTCTGTTACTTTGATGGCAGGCTTGAAAATATCAAGCACACAATATTGGGTTGCACATTTTTAAGCGGGGTAAGGGGGTGTTGAATGTACTCACCAACACTGACAGGGTTGCCTGTGTAAATCCTGTTAGGATGAGAAAAGTGAAAATTAGAACCAGAAGTCAGGATGGCTATACAGACCATATTCTTTAAAGACTCAATATTTCAAAAACAAACATTTTGCATTCTTTGTCTATAGACAGTACCATATTCACTGTCATAATGGTCAGCACCACTATTTAAATAGGATGTTCTGGCTTGTGGCTAGCACATCAGAACTGCAGAAATCCATGTGGCCCTTAAATGGAAGCAAAGCCACGTTTTTCTGCCACATCATGTTGGCTGGATTTTGGTAACTCAGTCCTGATGATGCTCAGAAAGGTGGGTGAGGGGGCCCCAAGTGTCATGGCCCCATTGGATCCTGGTTTGGAGGAGGAGGAGGAGGAGGAGTTGAAACCAGGAGCCTCCGATGGGGATGGCATGTCTACCCTGGAATGTCTGGAGAGGCCTGGGGCTGAGGATTATACTGTCCCAGGTCCCTCCAGCATTGGAGGAGGTGGTTAACTGGACAGAGACCTGCCTGCCCTCACAAATGCAGAGGAGGAATCGGCTGCAGACAGGCAGTGATGAAGAGAGGCGACAGATCCCCTCTAATGAGGAACAGCTGCCTCCTCCACTGGCTCCTAGGGCACAGAGAGTGGAGCAGAGGAAAGCTCAAAGGAGGTTTGTGAGGCTGCTGGTGAGGAGGCCGCCCCACCCCTTATTACAAGAAACACCTGGCTTGAGCTGATTTAATCAGAGGCTGGAGGACGGTGTCTTTGTCAGGAACAATTGTTTGCTTTGGCAGGCACTTCCCCAGTCATTGTAAACCCTGACTTTGGATCGTATTTCTGCCCTGTGGACTTTGAACCTTGTTTGTGGACTCTGGACCTTGCCTTGTGGACTTTTGGAACCTTGTTTATGGACTATGGACTTCCTTCTTGCCTTGTGAATCAGCTCTGATGAATATTGGATTTAGTTTGTGAGATTGTGTGGCACTGGCTGTGGGTAGCTGCCTTCAGGAAAGTTTGGGGTTGAGCTTTACCGGCTGTTGTAGGGTCAATTGTCATGGGATAGCAGAGCAATAAAGGACTTTATTGAAGCCTGCCGTTCCCTACCAACCTGGGTCATAACACCAAGTATAATATGTGAGGATTTCATCCATACAGTTAAGAAATGAATGAAATGGGAGAGAAGGTCTGTTTACAGGTGCCTCACATCCTACTTGTCCAACTGTCCCATGTGTCGAGAGAACATCTATTGATCAGCCTTACCCAGCCTGATTACCTCTAGAACAGATAGTCTATAGCTTCCCAAGCTCTCAACAAATAAAGGTTTGGTCCAGGGGTGAAATTAAAAATTTTTCCCTACCGGTTCTGTGGGCGTGGCTTGGTGGGCGTGGCAGGGGAAGGATACTGCAAAATCTCCATTCCCTCCCCACTCCTGGGGGAAGGATATTGCAAAATCTCCATTCTCACCCCACTCCAGGGGAAGGATACTGCAAAATCCCCATTCCCTCCCCACTCCTGGGGGAAGGAAACTGCAAAATCCCCATTCCCACCCCCTCCAGGGGAAGGATACTGCAAAATCCCCATTCCCTCCCCACTCCTGGGGGAAGGCTATTGCAAAATCTCCATTCCCACCCCACTCTGGGGCCAGCCAGAGGTGGTATTTGCCGGTTTTCTGAACTACTCAAAATCTCCGCTACGGTTCTCCAGAACCTGTCAGAACCTGCTGAATTTCACCCCTGGTTTGGTCTCTCTGGTAGAGAACTTAGGGAGTTGTAGTCTAAAACACTGAGAAGTTATGAACTTTACTTGGAACAGGTTACACCTTGCTGCAATACCTTTAACACCCTCAAACAGCATCTGCCTATCTCAGGTCCTAAGACTCAATAGGTGGATAAAAATGCCAAATCCAGTCTAAACATCTGGATGACTGTGCAACCAATATAATAAAGCTTATGAGAAGCTGAATGAGGGGAATCAGTCTTCCCAGGTTTCAAAAATCTAGAGAATTATTTGCTGCCATCTAGTAGCTCAGTGGATTCTTGTACTACATATCTGATTTCCATAAAGAGAAAGTAGAATATAGTTCCAAGTGTTGCAAAGAATAACATCTTTTGGAAATCATATCTTCCTGCTGATTCTGGAAAGGTAACCACAGAGCTCTCCCAATAAAAACTAATTTATATTCTCAGGATGGGTGTATAAGGACATTTCTTATCCAGTATTCAATTCTTTATGTTTAGAATTGTATAGTACATTATTCCCAGCCTCACCCAATCAAACCACCTAATCATAACATTGATGATTTACTGAGTATCTTTCCTTCCATAAATATAGCATATCACCAATTTGATGCCTTCCTTTTTAGTCTAGCATTCTAAATGGCAGTTTCCCATTTTAGCATATTTTATAACAGACATGTACAACATGACAATCTACAGTAGGTGTTTGGGTGTTCAGCCTTCCAATTATTTCTGACTACCGACCATATTGATTAGGATGAATAGGAACTCAACAATATCTAGAAAACTACAGATTGCTACCCCCTTATGATAGCTGGGCATTGCAAATATGTGTTTTCATATTTTTCTAAGTATATTTAGAAGTGCACCTCACCTGCTCTCCTCTCCTTCCAGCAGTGCCTTATAGGTAGCAATTTCAATATCTAGAGCCAGCTTGGTGTTTAGCAGCTCCTGGTAATCACGGAGCAGGCATGTCAGTTTATCTTTCGACTGCTGGTAGGCTGTCTGCAGATCAACATGCTTACTCCGAGCATCTTTTAGGGCAATGTCACCACGTTGCTCAGAGTCACAAATGGCTGACTGAAGACTGGCAACCTAGGATCAGGAGAAGGAAAGCTTAAGGAAATGCAGCGTCAACTGATTAAGACAGAGTGTGAAACAGAGGTATGTTGAATCTGATCCATGAGTGTTGAAGAAAGTAGCTAAAGAAACCATTGTCTTTCCTCTTGGCTAATTAAATTGGTCAGCGACATTGGTAGAATCAAAAGCAGATAGAGAAGACACATGGAACAAATAGGGAAGTTACTTGGACTCTGAGAAATAGGGGAAACTATATATTAAGCATGTGAAAATCCACCACGATACCTGTTGTTTAATATCTATGCCCCAATGTTGAAACACTGTATAGTCCATCCACCCACTCTGCTTCCATCGCTACCACCATTCCATCTGCTGTCCAGAAGCTCATCCCAAAGGTACTTTTTCAAAAGGCAACTGGGCTTTGCTTTTCCTTCAAGACATTTCACTTCTCATCCAAGAAGCTTCTTCGGTTCTGAAGAAGCTTTCGGACAACCATGACCTGGATGTCTGAGAATCTCCATAGACATGTCCAGCAGCTCCTTATGCAATGAACAGACAGCTTGGCACAGAGAAAGTGATGGGATGGGGACCTAGCAGTCAAGGCAAGTGATAGCAAAGAAGGAAGGAACTAAGATGTAGAGTCCACCAACAGTATCAACCCCTTTGTTCTCTTGCTATAAGTTTTATTTATGTAATAGTGGTAGCATACATATTCACTCACTGAGCGCTAACCATATTTCCAAGAAAAGGAATATACCGGAAGGTATCATTCCCGATTGAATATTTCACTCAGATGGATTTGATAAGCATGTTATGACATAATATTCCTGCCAACCAGGTGGCGGAGTAATGGTGCTATTTTTAATCCAGGCCTTGCTTTAACTTGCCCTTTAGATTTCTTCCCCACTTCCAGATCGCATTAGCAAACTTCACTTTATTTCATTTCGATTTTTGCTGTTCCAAGGCACTATGTATTATCTATGTAAACCAATCTAATTCGAATATATTTTAGTTTTGCTGTGAAGTGAAGGCTGATCATGTTTTCTTGAGCAGACGTCTAATCACGAAATTGTAATATTTATGCCTAAACTGCCAATCTTATTTCCTAGTCTGGGTGTTGTTTTCTAGAAACTTTTCTCAATTTAGTTCCATTCTGTATCATGTTCCCAAATCTTTATATATTAACTGATTGTTTATACTATGAGAATTTGATAATCTGAAATTACTGCCATTAGCATTTGATTTCTGAATTTTATATTTCTTTTCAATGGTTGTTTTCAACCCTTGAAACAGATAAATAGCTAATATGTGGTGGCATTTAATTATTGATCAGCTTCTTTGAAGTCATAATGGAGATATTACATATTTTAACATTGCCATTTATTGTATAATATATGCCAGCCTTTGGCAGCTTCTATTTGTTTCTAGCCACAGCAGGTGGCAGCACCCCATTGACTTTGGCTGATGTGAAAAAAACTAATCCAATTCAAACATTTGGATTTGGAAGATGATCAGGAAATCCCAGGGTTAGATCAGGATACTGGGGAAAAAAAAATTCCCAGAAGAAACTGGGGGCAAGTAGTCCTAGAAGCCAAACACAATTCAAGAGAGACTTTCTTATTTGTTTTTATGGTAAGCCAACCCTATCCTTCAAATATTCTCCTCCTCAGAAAACAAATGTACATTTGTGGAGGGAAGGGGGATTATTTGATTTGATTTTTGGGGGAAGGGAGAACAAGACCTTGATAGCACAAAGGTTCCCTTATAGTTTTCCACTGTGGTATTTCCAAAATGAGGATGAAAGAACACATTGCAATTTAATGGACATTCCAGAAGAGCACCTGAGAGGAATTTCAGAGAAAACCACAGTAGTTTTCTTTTTCTTTACAGTGAGCCTCTTTGTAAGGATCAATAAGATCTCAAGATTCCAGAGAATCTGTTTACCTGCTATTGCAGGGAAACAAGATCATTCAAGATGAAGCAATAAAATAAGATTGACCCCCCCCCTACCTGCTTCTTTGCATTATCACTGTCCGTTTGCAGCCTCTGGACCATCCTGCTGAGCTCTGCAATCTCGTGCTGGTTGTTCTTCAGTTCTTCGTTGAATTTGCCTCGATTGTTCTGAATTTCTGCAATCTAATAAATGAAAATCAGCATCACTCTTACTGTCATTTGAGCAGTCGATGGCATATCAACATTAAAAAAAAAATCCTTCATCAATTGCTGTGTTTTGTGGTATAGGCCACACCAGGTATGGGATATAACTGTCTGTTATAATAGCTGTGATTTGTAGGAATAAGCTGGACAGGAAGATAGCAATAGCAATACCACTTAGACTTAAATACTGCTTCAAAGTGCTTTATAGCCCCCACTAAGTGGTTTACAGAATCAACATATTGCCCCCAACAATCTGGGTCCTCATTTTGCCGACATTGTAAGGATGGAAGGCTGAGTCAACCTTGAGCCGGTCATTATTGAGGGAATCAAACTCCTGGCAATGTGAGCAGAGTTAGCCTGCAATACTGCATCCTAACCACTGCACCACCACTGCTGTTATAAGATCTGAAGAAGGCAATAAGACTTAGGGGAGGAGGACATTGTTACTTTTCCTAGTGGTCAAGGGCTTTGTTTAAGCCTCTCACCTGATAGTCCATGCCAAGGTTTGCTTCCCAACCCCCAACTCATGGATGAGTTTACTCAAACAAAGAGCTCAATTGTTGCATCTTGATCTGCTTGATTTTCCAAGCAAGGTGACTGTGACTATCAAACTAATACTCACCTTGCTGTGGTAAAAAGCTTCAGCTTCATGCTTGCTGGTGTGAGCAATATTCTGATACCAGGCTTCTACGTTCTTAAGGATGAGGTCCATATCCAGGTCACGTGTATTGTCCATTTTCAGAACCACAGAAGTGTCACAGATTTGGCTGTTGAACTGAGTTAATTCCTGTAGAGCATATGATTCCAAAATAAGTGCCCACATCCTTGTAAGGATATATGAAACATTACATGCACAGACTGTGGCATGCAAAAAAACCAGTTACTTTCGGGGGCGCCATTCCTGATGCAACACATGCAGGTTTCTGCTGTTTGGGCTCAGACATAGAACAAATAAGAGACTGTTTTGTTCTGTGCACAGAATGATTGCTTTGGTCTTGGCAGAAATCGCTTAAGGTGAAGGTGGGAGAAATGGGATATAAGCCAAATACATTGGGGGTTGAAGGAAGGGAGGGAAGAGACTGAAAAGATGAGTGGATGAACAGGACAGTGGGATATGCCATGCTAGGAATTGGAGAGAGCAGTAATTGCAGCTGAAGGGGGAGAGGGATGGGAAGGTATTGGGAATATGGGATGAATGGGCAGAATGGTGGAATATACCATGATGGAAACCACTGACAAGAAGAGCTATCAGAGGGAATAATATGCATTGTCTTGCCCTGTAGGCCTATCTGGATTATATTTCACCTGAAACCTGGAACAGCCAATGCATTCTGGGTTCCAGTTCTGATCCAAAATGGTTCCGGATCCTCCAGAACATGATAGTTTGTTCCAAATTTCAAATGAAACATTTCCCCTGTTTCTTGTAAACCCCTATATTATTGTCTTCTACTGCTTAACAATTAATGTATGTTGGGCCTCTTTTAGGGCCCTACAAGAGAATGCCAATAAAGGAATGCATATTGAGCAAAGCTGTTAGAGCTGTGGTAGGTTAGGACCACATACCCACAATTGTATGATGTTCCTAAAAGGGAGTTGTTGCTGTTTTCTCTCTATGGATATGTTACCAATAGGTTTCATAAGAAGTAGATACTCACCTCTGCAAAGATACACCTTAGAATGTCCAATTCTTGTGCTAAAACATCAACTTTAGATTCCAGCTCTTCTTTAGTGAGGAAGACACAATCAACGTCCTAAGTAGAGAGGAAAACCATATAAGAAATTGTATTTTTTTTTAAAAAAAGGAAGTTTAAAAAGTCTTTTTATGGAGCAGGGGGAGTTTATATATTCATTAAGGTGTTGTAATAAAGAAAATATTTTTGAATATTATCTCAAAATGAGTTAAAGATGGATCATATACAATTTTTTAATCATATTTGAAAGTGAGTGCCATGAAGTGCCAGGCAGCTGATTGTTAAGCAGATGTTCCTAAGTTGCAGCATTTACTGTGAAATCTTATAAATCCATCCAAGAATGCTGATGGGTAAAGAATGCAAACTTGAAACAGGGTTAAGAATAGATATTAGAGAGTCTATTCATCCCAGAAATCATTTTTTTTTTAGTCTGTCCTCTGTGCGCATGAACCTATTGCCATCATTTAACGTATCTATGGAGGTCTAGCTAGATTAAAGAATCTCCGACTGCAAAGTTTCATGTATTTTGTGTTATGTTTCAAAATTACCTTTTTCAGCACCACAAAGTCATTCTCTGCTGTTGTACGCCTATTAACCTCATCTTCATACCTGCATTAGAGAGAAAGAAAGGCTGGTTCTTAATGTCAGAAACATTTAAATCAAAAGCAGGTCTCACTGGTATGTTTTCATCAGCTAATTTTTGCCACCTTTTCATTCGTTTAGTTAAAAGACCTCTAGGTTCTCTTCAAGGCCAACAGACTCACCCCAGGTGGCTTACATATAACAGACATAAGCAAAATACCACAACAGCTAATGTATCCTTCCAAATAGTGAACTACCTAAGCAACAGTTTGAAACTCAAGCGAAGCCCTAGATATTTGTTGGGAAACTGATTTTTAAAGGTTTTTTTTTTTTAAAGCAGGCTGATGATATTCAGATAAGCAAGGTGTTCCATAAACTGGAACAATAAAAAAGAAAAAGAAACATCCCTTGTTCTTACACTGTAATTACTATCCTGGAGCTATCATATCATGTAGACAGCTGGTTTGGTCTAGTGGTTAAAGCATGAGGCTAGAAATCAGGAGGCTGAGTTCTCAATCCTGCCTTAGTCATGAAAGCCTCTGGGTGATTTTGAGCCGGTCACTGTCTCTCTCTGCCCAGAATGTCAGAATCTGGTGACAAACCAGTCAGCCGATTCCTGTCACAACAGATGGATCAACACTTGGCTGATTTGACAAAAGAAGACCTTGCACTTTGTGGGGAAAATGCTAGGAAGAAAAAAAAAAAGGCTACCATGAACTCAGTGGTAATGTCAATACAACTTAGATCAGCCTTTTTCAATCTGAGTTTCACTAGGATTGCTCCTCACAAAATTCTCAGCCCTACTGGCTAGAATTGCAGTCCCAGCACATCTGGAGAATGGCAGATGGGATAAATACAGATAGTCCTTGACTATCATTTAGTGACCGTTCGAAGGTACAATAGCAATAGCAATAGCACTTAGACTTATATACCACTTCATAGTGCTTTACAGCCCTCTCTAAGCGGTTTACAGAGTTAGCATATTGCCCCCAACAATCTGGGTCCTCATTTTACCCACCTCAGAATGATGGAAGGCTGAGTCAATCTTGAGATTTGAACTGCCGAACTGCAGCTAGCAGTCAGCTGAAGTAGCCTGCAGTGCTGCACTCTAACCACTGCGCCACCTCGGGTTACGGCACTGAAAAAAGTGACTTATGACCATTTTCACACTTATGACTATGGCAGCATCCTGATGGTCATGTGATCAAAATTCAGATAGCAATAGCAATAGCACTTAGACTTATATACCGCTTTACAGCCCTCTCTAAGCGGTTCACAGAGTCAGCATATTGCCCCCAACAATCTGGGTCCTCATTTTACCGACCTCGGAAGGATGGAAGGCTGAGTCAACCTTGAGCCTGGTGAGATTCGAACTGCCAAACTGCTGGCATCCGGTGATCAGCAGAAGTAGCCTGCAGTACTGCACTCTAGCCACTGCGCCACCGCGGCTCTTACTTGGCAACTGACTCATATTTATGACGGTTGCAGTGTCCCGGGGTCATGTGGTCCCCTTTTGTGACCTACTGACAAGCAAAGTCAATGGGAAATCCAGATTCACTTAACAACCCTGTTAACTAACTTAACAAACTGCAGTGATTCCCTTGGCAATTGTGGCAAGAAAGATCGTAAAATAGGGCAAAACTCACTTAACAAATGTGTCGCTTAGCAACATAAATTTTGGGCTCAATTGTGGATGTAAATCAAGGACTATCTGTATTTAGATCCTGCCTAGATCCTGATAGACCTTATCTTGAAATGCAGCTGATCAGATTCTTATCTGGGGAGGGGATTTCAGTATATTGCCAAGCTTCAATCTTCCAAATATGTTTACTCACCTAGACCTATATTCCTCAACTAGTTCCTGCATGTTCTTCTGTTCGTGTTCCAGTTTTTCTCTTTCATTTAGGAGACATTCCAGTTGTTTCTTAAGTGAGATAATGAAATTCTCATAGTAGGCTTCGAGGTTCTTCCGGGTAGGCTGAACATACTGATTCAGGAGTTCCCACTTAGTAGCAAGGACTTTGTTTTGCTGCTCCAGGGATCGAACCTGAAAGAAACAATCTCTCCAGTAAGTCTTCCAACCAAACCAGTTTCTTGCAGTGGATTAGCTGAGGGTGGCCTTATACTAAATAATCTAGGGAATCCTGCATTTTTAATAGTGAGATAGCTTCAGGGGGCTTCGGGATGTGTCACTTGCTTCCAGATTATTATTAAAGCTACAGTAATTCCATCTTCCTTGGTATCTGATAATCTAATGAAAAAGCACAAATTATGTGTGACCTAGATTGTGCATCCTCCCTGAGAAAACACTTGAAATTGGTATGAATCAAACACAATTTTAGTCTTTTGTTTGTTTATTTTAAGCTGAAGGCCATTTCACAGATGCAGCGATAGCCTGTTGTTGGCTATAGTGCATTCAGGAAAGAACTACACCTACTTATTGCTCTCTGCAATTATAACTATGCTTGGCAAACTATTTTTCTCACAGCTCCCCAGGCTCTGTGCCCTGGAGTACCAGCTGTCTGTCAAACAAGGAACAATTCTTTTCACCTGCTCACTTCGCCAGCCGATGCTCTTATTGCGTGACAGGTGAGCAGATGGAAAGGGAGATGGGGCGGATGGGGTGGATGGGGAGAATTTGGGAAGGGAGCTAATTAGTCCTTGGCTTGGCTTGGGGGGAAAAATGCAGTGGGTGGGGGGAATTGAACATTACTCAAAACTCCCCTATCAATCCATCAATCTGCAGTATCTATGATCTGCTTCAATCAGTTGAGCATCTGGGCTCAATTCTGAAACAGTTTATACAGATCCAAGTTTGTCTCTTGGAGATATGCTGGGATTACAGTTCCTCAGACTTTCCAGCCTCAGGGCTATTGGCCCATTTTCTTGGGAAGTGTAAGAATTCTAGACCCAAGATGTATGGAGCGAGCCAAATGGAGAATGCTGAACTATACCAAAATAATCTGATGGAGGGAAGTTGTAGATCTGTGAGCTCTTCTGCTTCCAAAACTAGAGGGGACACAGGCCGATATTTCAAAATTTCTCAAAAAACTTCATCTTGTATGTAGCCCTATCTCTCTGATGTGTAGGGATTATAGTCAACTTTTGTCTTGTTTGTGCAAATATATAGTTCCCAGAAGAGGCCTTGCTGTTGGTTGCCACAAAGTAGGCCTTTTCTGTGGTTGGTCGCTTGTGCAGGAGGGCCCAACTATGATGTGTTTGAGGCGAATCATTGCCCAGGCCTTCCTTTTGTGAGAGTTTGATGCTTAATAAACTTGATTTGTCATGGATTGATTTTAAATTATTTTTCTCTTTCTCTTGAGTGTTTGACAAACATTTAAATATTTTATTACCATCATGTTTGGCATACTACTCCAATTATAATAGCTTTTGCATTCCTGAATTATCTATTTTAAGTATTCTTTTTCTTGCCTACTGCTTTGAGAATTAGTTGGTTGACACTACTGACACTTCAGGAGCCTTATGTGTGAAGTAGTTTAAATAAATATTATACCTTTGTCTACCACTGGGAATTAAAATGGTATACTTCACATTTTTGCCATTCAGGCTACCTGCAGTAGACAAACATGTCTCTTACAGCAATAGCTTCATGCTGTTTAGACATAGATCTAAGATGGTTGAGACCAAGCTGAAATAATTTACAAATAATTTTTTTCTAGTCATTTAATTGATGGGCAGAATGGACAATATGAATTTATAGCCCTGCTGATGATGAATTAACCAAACATAGACTACAAAGCATAAACCTACAAAGCACAGCCCAGAGCATAGAGCTAAAAAGAAAAACTAAAAGGAATTTCAGTTCCAAATGGTTAACGGTGAAAATAAAAAGAAAGCAATTTCTGGGGTTTTTTGTTTAGAGTATGAGGTATGAGGAGAGTGGGATGATCCTGTTTAGGCTAGAAGCTAAGCAGGGTCAAAACTGGTTAGTATTTGGAAGGACGGCTTCTAATGAATGCCAAGGTTGTCAGCTAGACTTGAAACCTGAAAAAACATTTCAGAAGAAGAGTATGGCAATCTTACTGTTGCAAATAATATCCATGTAATAGACAACAAAGTAAAGAATATATCCTTGTAATCTTCAGCAGCTGAGCTCAACTTAAAGGAAGCTACCTTTTATAAAACAAATGCCCAAAATATTAAGCTCCAGATATTATTATTTTTTCTTCCATTCAGTTGTGTCCAACAAGCCCCTGTAAGATTTTTCTCGGCAAGATTTTTCACAAGTGGTTTGCCATTGCCTCTTTTCTAGGGTTGACAGAACATGACTGGCCCAAGGTTTCTCAGCTGGCTTCATGCACAAACTGAGACTAGAACTTACAGTCTCCCAGTTTCTAATTTGATGTCTTAACCACTACACCAAACTGACTCTCAGGCTCCAGATATTCTAACTCATTTTGGCAAGTGAATTTTTGCAACGGCAAAATGCTTCATGTACTCAGATGACCTCACAATTGCTGACAGACCCTCATTTGAATTGAACAAGTGACTGATCATGACATGATTTTGTGGCTCTCATTTATCATTAGATTAGAGGGCATATATTTAAAATTTGAAGAAAATAAAATGGAAAGGGAGGAAACAGCTTCTAATTTTTACTGCTTCCTTCAATTTTCAGTGCAATTACAGTGAATCAGGTTTTCAACCCCCGTTTCCTATTCAGATATCTTATTCTCATGAAATGGATCTATACAGATCCAGGTAATAACTTATTGAAACAATTACATTTATGAATGCCTTCTCCACTTGTCTGCCTGGCCAAGTCAATCGCGTCCCTTCCCTGTTATAATTTCATTTTGGATTTTTTTTTAAAAAAACAGGATTTTCTATTCAGCAAATATAAGGTTAGATAATACTATCACTTGTAAAAAATGAGTCTTAATCCTAATGTTAATTGAAGTTGGAACAAGGCTAGGATTAGGGTTAGAAAAACCAGGTAGTTTTGATTGACATATGATGGGTCATAACATGGGAAGAGTAGAATAGTAGAACATTTGCAGTAGGTCTGAAGAGGAAAGCGGAAAGACGGATATGGAAGGAACTGAAGCTATTGCCATTTAATGAAGGAAATCTCAGGCCACAAAATTTCTGGCTCAAATGTTCCCCCTTAGAAAAAAAACTTCTCCCCACCCTCCTGTTTGGTGAAGGCATAATGCTGATCACTGTCTTAGGGTTTTTACCATATTTATTAAGATAGCAGAGCTGGCAATCTGAATCCTAACTATATTCCCGGTCTCTCTTGATGCACACCAACAAGCAAGTAAGTCCTTCTTTACGAAATTTCATAATTCAGGAAAGATTTCTTATAATTAGTTCCTAGCATGGCAAGAAGAATGCAACAGGGGGCATCTTCTAGATGGTTGTTCTAGAACGAGGAAGGAGTGTAGCAAGAGATAAAGAAAGGGGGATAGATGGATTATCCCAAATTATTCTTAAACATTTAAAATTGAAAGTTGAAAAAAGAAGAAGAAGAGAAGGATGGACAAACTCCTACCTTATCAATGAAGCAAGCAAACTGGTTGTTCAATGTTTTCATCTCTTCTTTCTCGTGTGTCCGTGCTTTATGCTCCTCGGGATCAACTCCAAGAGAAAGTGGCTTCAAGAGGCGCTCGTCAATAGAGACCCCCCGGATCCCTTCGCTTCTGGTGCTAGTCATGCTGCCCATTCTACCATATCCTCCATATCCACTCTGGCACTCAGCACCCCCATAACCTCCACCAAACCCTCCACCATAACCAAGACCCCCCATTCCCATCGCCTGCCCACTCATTCCCATGCGCTGTCCACCAACTCCTCCATAGATTTGTCCTCCATAGCCTTGGCTGTAAGATATTCTTTGGCTTCCCCCACCAAAATTATTCAGGCTCATGCTGGAGTAACCACCAGTCCCACATGGTCTTCCATACGGCTGGCATGGAGGAGCAGAGCTTCGGCCACCCACCATAGAAGCGGAAGAAAATCGCCTTGATCCACCTAAGCATCGAGACCCGACAGGTATGTTCATGGTTAGGATTGGTGTTTCTGGGTTTTTTAAAAGAGTTGAGCAAACTATTAGTGAAGCAGTGGAATGAGGCAAAAGCAGAAGAGTGAAGGCAAGAGAGTCCCTTTGATTTGCAATCAGGGCTTCTCTCTTTTATATGGCTCAAGAGGTGCACGGGATGCAAAAAAAAATTACATGAAACAACCTGGGTTTGGTTTGCCTAGCAGCTAGAATCTGTGCTCCCGAGCAAAAACCTTTATCATATGGGAAATAGCGTGGAATTAAAAAAAAATGCTAGGCTTGCAAGCTTCCCTCTCTGTCTCTTATGTCTAGCTTTAATTAATCTGCTTCCTCAATGTATAATTATCATCCACCAAAATACTTCAAGTGGTTTATTTACAGGGCAGTTTCACTTGCAGCTTCATCTCTTTTTATGTTTAATTATCTGGATGGAATGCACCATTCTTGATAAGGAGCAATGGTTTGGATTTGTTTATTTATTTGCTCTCCTACATGGAAACAAGGAGCAAGAAGTGGTGGAATGCTTTCGGAGACAAAAATCTGACTCAAAGCAAAAAATTCAAAGCAAACTTAGTTACTCACCTAACTAAAAACCATAAAGCAATCCTCCCCCCTCTTGAAATAATATTAGTCAAATGTCTTGAGGGGAGAGTTGATCATGCCTAGATTCCCCAAATTGGTACCCACAGATATTAAGATATTACCCAGGGCAGGAATCCCAAACCTGCTGATGATCAGAGCTGACGTTTCCAGTGTCAGAAGTGCAAAGTAGGGTTTCCATGAAGCCTTGTGAAGGAAGGAGACAATTGAACAAAGTTTAAACATAAAAGAGGCAGCAGTTTCATTTTGTAAGAGGGGAATTACTTGTCTGAAGAGGCTGCTTATATTCTGTAGAATGACGTTTTATACAGTAGAATGACGTTCACAGTGAAATGCTGTGGATATGGTATATTTTGACTTCAATAAGGCATTTGACAAAGTAGACTACAACTTACTTCTTGGTAAGATAGAACAATGTAGGATAAACAGTACCATCAACAACTGAATTTGTACTTGGCTGACCATCTGCACTTAGCACGTAGTCCTTAACGCAACTACATTAACATGGAGGGAAGCATGCACTGGGATACCTCAATGTTCTGTTTTGGGCCCATTACTCTTCAACATCTTCATAAGTCATCCAAATGAGGGATAGAAGGGGAACTCATCAAATCTGCAGATGACATCAAGCTGGGCAGAATTGCTAACACTTTGGAAGATTGACACAAGATTCAGAAGTATCTTGACAGACTTGAGCATTGGGCTCTTTCAGCAAGATGCAGTTCAATAGTGAGAAAAGTACAGTCCTCCACTTAGGCAGGAAAAACCAAATGCATAGATACAGAATAGGTGGTACCTGGCTCAGCAGTAGTAAGTGTGAAAGAGATCTTGGTGTCCTAATAGACCACCATTTAAGTATGAGCCAGCAATGTGCCGCAGCTGCCAAAAAAACCAACACAGTCTTTGGCTGCATCAACAGAGGAATAGCATCAAGTCACAAGAAGTGATAATACCACTTTATAGCACACTGGTGAGGCCAATACTTGGAATACTGTGTATCGTGCTGGTCACCACAGATGCTAATACTCTAGAAAGAGTGCAGAGAAGACCAAGAAAGATGATAAGGGGTCTGGGGAGGCTTAATTGTATGATGAATGGTTAAAGGAACTAGGTATGTCTAGCCTAAGGAAGAAGAGGTTTAGAGGGGACATGATAACTGTTTTCCAGTACTTGATGGCTGTCACAGAAAAGAGGGGATTGAGAGGGGCAGGACAAGAAATAATAGTGGAAACCTGTGAAGGAAAGACCCAACCTGGAAGTAAGGAAAAATTTTCTGACAGTGAGAACAATTAATCGGTGGAATAGCTTGCCTACAAGAACTGTGGGTGCTCCATCACTGGAGGTTTTCAAAAATAGACTGGAAAACCATTTGATCAGGGTGATTAAATTGAACAGGACATTAGACTAGAAGATCTTCCAGCCCTATGATGCTGTGTTCTATGTTCTTGAGTAGTTATGCTGTGTTGAGTATCTGAATCTGTCAGATTGGAGTACCTCCCTAGGTGTCCATCAGGCTACATGTCCCATCTGTTTTTTATTTACTTTTTAAAAAAATGTTGAGAATTGTAGCCCAGGGGTTTGTTTGAAAGTGTGCCCACTAAATTAGCTTAGGTGTTGAAGAGCACTTACTGAAGCAGCTTCCCCAGAGTGCCCTCTGATAAGTGACTATCCATGTTCACCACAATAGCGATCTAGAGAGAAAGTGGTCAAAACATAGTTTTAAATTTCAAAATGAGCACATTAGCCCAAAAAGGATGAAGAATCCTGCCCTCAATTGTAATTAGATTTTGTCTAAAGCAGGGGTCCTAATTTTTTTGTCACCACCCTCTCTTTAGAGTAATCTTAATGTATACATCTCCCTTAAAATTCCAAACATCAAAATGAACACAAATGAAAACAATACAAGGAAATTTCAGGAAAAGTGAATGTATTGTAACAATGTACAATTAAAAGGTTCTTCACATCTCCCCTGGACTCTATCTGCATCTCTCCAATAGAGGTACACCTCACAATTTGGGGTACCCGAGTCTAAAGCAAATTTGGATTCTTCCTGAAGTGAAACATCTGGGGTGAAAGATTTGATAAGCGTATATATCACTTCTCCAGGGTGTTTTGCACACACCCTGGCATAGTATCTAGATGACCTTGAGGGATCTTCAAAGCTAAACAGAGGCAGCTATAGATCATTTCTTCAATGGGAAATAATGAAATGCTGGAGTTGAAGAACAGGTTAAGAAGTAGGGAAGGGGAATCCATTCCAGATGAAAGCAATGGCAAATAATTTCTGTACTGTGATCAAGAAAAGTGTGTGGAAGAGTCTATGAACTCACAAAGATTTATCTAATGAGGTGGATCCAGCGGTGGGTTTCTCCCAGTTCGGCCCAGTTCTTAGAACCGCTAGCAGCCGCGGTGGGAGGCTCCGCCCACCCACCCGGGACGCTTCTGCGCATGCACAGAAGTGTTGCGCGCGCATGCGCATGTGAACCGGTAGTAAAGGGTTTTAGAACCCACTACTGGGTGGATCCAATAGAAAAAAAGAGCGTTCAGGAAAAATAGAACAACCTCTGGCAGTGGGTGATATCTCTCTCATGTCAGCCAATTATATTCAGCAGTTATTTCTTTCCCATAATAAAAGTGTATCTATGAATACCAGTTGCTGGCAAATCCATTGACTTCTTTGGCACTTTGTAATATATTGCAGTAGAGATCTAAGAACTATACTCATAAATTATCTGTGCAAACTGTGAAATGCTTTTTGTGATTCCCACAGGCACATGATTGTCCATGGTGAGATCAGAACTGTAGGCTAGATGGTCTTTGGGTTCTTATCAAATCTGACTCAACTTTCTCTTCTCCTGAAAGAACAGATTTTTAAAAAAAATTCATAATATGGAGAAAACCATACTATGGAATCAAGTCAGTGATAGTAGTAGTAGTAATTTAGGGTACTAAATTATTTCCTCGAACAGTTTACAGTTAGTTTATGGAACTCATTGCCCTGAATGTGGTTATGGCCACAAGCTTACATGATTTCACCTTAGATACATTTGTGGATAGCAGATCTATTAAACTGGGTTGACAATTCATGCCTCTAATGAAGTGTGCTGTGAGCCACAAAAGTCTTTTGTAACAAATTGGATCACACATGCCAGTCGACTCTGTACCTCAGAGTTATGGTTACAGTGGGGATGCAGTGGAATAATGGACTTATAGGTGGTTTCCTGTGGAAGTATCTAGCTGATGAATCATCAGCAACCTTTTATGTCCATAAAACCATTTGCTTAATTGATCAATGTTAGTGAGGCATTACAGAAGAGCAACTAAAACTGCAATCATGGAGACTTTGAATGGACATCCCCGAAATCATACTCTTTTCAGAATTCACCCCCCCCAACTTGGAGAAGTAAATGTCAGCCGTACAAGAAAGACCAGATCAAGGAACCAACGCCATATTGGTCAGGATCACTTTTATTATAATAGCTATAGCAGTGATGGCGAACCTATGGCACGTGTGCCACAGGTGGCACATGGAGCCATATCTGAGGGCATGCGAGGTGTTGCCCTATGTGGGCTGTTGGGCCATTTTTCACCCTCCCCAGGCTTCAGGAAAGCCTCCAGAGTCTGTGGATGGTGAAAACGGACCCAATGGCCCAACCGGAAGTTCATTTCCAAACTTCCGGTTGGGCGTTTGGTCTGTTTTTCACCATCCACAGGCTCCAGAGGCTTTCCTGAAGCCTGGGGAAGGTGAAAATGACCTCTCCCCTGCCCTTCGGAAGGCCGAAAATCAGCTGGAATCCATTTTTCGCCATCCACAGGCTCCGGAGGCTTTAGTGAGTCCTGCGCGCATGTGCAGGGGGCAGCACGGGGGGTTGTGTGCGCATGCACAGGGGGAGGGCATTGCATTATGGGTGTGGGCACGTGCATGCGTGCTATCGCATGCACGCACGTCCTTTTGGCACCAGAGCAAAAAAAGGTTTGCCATCACTGAGCTATAGTAACAGAATCTTGCAAGTCTGAAAATGCTCCTTCCACTGCCATTTTATCTTCATGTGAACTAGGCTTGTCCAAGACATTTTCTTCAATTATTGTCTTGGCTGAGATTCAAGCCATGCTCATTTGACCATTTGGGAGCAGCTTTTCCTTCTGTCCCTCAAGGCTCTTCCTTGTTTCCTCTATAGTAAAGTCAATAACAGAAACAGATTCTTGTTCCCCCTATCTTCCAAAGCCTATTCTTCCTAACATCAAATATTAGAAAAGACCAAGAGGAAGTATATCAAATGAAGGGTATGCTGCAACCAGATACCTTCCTACTCACACCTCTAGTAAATGTCCCAAGCCCACACTTTATCGTTGTCTGTTCTGGAGTGAGAAAAGCTACATACAAAATTGTATAATTAAAAAGGGATCCCACGTTTTTGTTTTTTGTTTTTTACAAAAATTTGGGAATTAAAGAAAGAGATGCTACAACATCTCCTTCACTCATTCTTAATGAACCAGGCCAAGCAGCCTTAACTATTTAGGTACATGAGTTCTCAAAATAACAGTTTCCTGTCTGTGACTGTAATTTGCATTCAGTTGTAGGGGAAATGTCTTACCTCAAGGGTATATTCACCTCTCAAAACTGAGGTGTCAACATTGATGTTATTATTTTAAGTTGTTGCCCTGTATTTCTACATATGATAGCACTTCAGGATTCTGGGTAAATACTTACCAGAATTTTTTTTGTTTTATCTCAAAACAGTCTATAGTAAAACTACATATTACCTAGTGTCGTTATTATGTATGCTGAGACTAACTGTTGTCCTTGAGGCAGTAGCAGAAGGAAGGCGCAAAGAAGTAAAATTGAGAAGGAGGAGAATGCATAGTCTTCCTCATTTACTATGTTCTCCAGCCTATGTACAGTAGCATTCCACATTTGGGATGTAAATGCAGTTTTGGAAACTCATCTGGAGGAGAGTGTTTCAGAGTAACAACAGTGGACAGGAAAACTAATGGGTGCTGATTCTGTCTTAATTCTGCTGGAATTGTGTTAAGCCCTTTACAGTCTAGAATGCAAGATACCCACAGATTCAGAGAAGGCAGATGTATCTCAATAAGGGAGGGGCTAGGTTACAGAATGTTGGAAATTGGTTATGCGTATCTTGCATATCTTATTAGGGTGTCCTTAAGGTGGGGCCTCTCTCTCCCCTTTCATCTTTCTAAACAAGTCTTGGTTTAATGGGGAGGTTTCTAATATTTATTTGACACCACAAAAATATTCATCTTTTCTTTGTTCTGTGATGTTTTGAAAACACCCCTTTTCTTTCCAGAATTTCATTACAGGTTGGATAAGAAATTTATCTTGTCAGAATTTTAAAACAAGCTAGACAACCTGTGACCCATTGGGTCATCCTTTTAGAGATAGTTCCTTTACCACAGGGGTGTCAAACTCAAGGCCCAGGGGCCGGATCCGGCCCACGGGGTGCTTAGATCTGGCCCAGGGGCTGCCCTGGAAACAGCGAAGGACCAGCCCACGGTGCCTCTGCCAGCAAAAACAGAGCTTTGTTTTTGCTGGCGGAGGGTTGAAGGAGGCCGTCGCAGGCAAAAATGGAGCTCGGGAGCCCGTTTTTGCTGGCAGATCGCTCAGGCCACCACAGGCGCCCCCGACACGAGTGATGTCGAGCTGGCCATGCACACCCTGGCCATGCCCACCCAGCCCCCCGAGATCAAACACAATCCTGATGCGGCCCTCAATGAAATCGAGTTTGACACCCCTGCTTTACCAGATTCCTCAATGCCTTCAACAATGACAAACTTCTAATGTAATGGAAAAGTTGGAATGCATTCAGAACTGTATGTGCCTTGAAAATAGCCCGTGTTGAACTGTATAGTATAGTCAAACATCAACAAAGGGAATTTTTATGATATTGTGTATTATGCCATAAACTGTTTTATAATAATGTTTATGTCATAAAAGATTTTATAAAATTTGCCAAATTTCAGTTCCATCGGAGTCATGGGTTCTGGATTTTTGATACATTCTAGCCTATTTGAGGTATCTTGGTTCAAAATATAATGCACCATTGCCCCCAGTTAAAGATTATGGAAATGAGTTTTAGTTGTATATTGATATATTAGTTTGGGACACCCCCAAGATATGTATCTCAAATATGTGGTAGTATTGTGATAACCAAGTTCTGGCTGAACTTGAAAAACCAAGCCGATTCTGACCTGATTAGTCTGCAGATGATAGTCTACCATGAAATTCCCTGTGGAATAGGCTAGAAAACTCAGGGGAAACTCTTGCGTGAAGACAATGAGAATCCCCTTCTGTCCTATGGCCATGAAACCCTACATATACAGTACGTACCCATGAAGTTACTAGGAGCCTTGCTCAACTCCAAGGGAACTTTACTTTTTAAATAGATACAAAAAGCCAAAATACTCATTGCTTGTTGAAATATATATTTTTCAGAATGTCGGAACACCTATTGGAGGGGAAAATGTGTGCAAGAATATATTTAAGCATGGAAGAAATGGAAATGCATACAAAAACATCAAAAGGGAAATGTAACATTGATGCGTAGACTGAATTTCATATGGAACCACCCTGCTAAACTCACAAGCTGCAGAGCTGAACAGGCCCTCTGGTTAATAAGATGGATAATGCATTGCAAATGAAATCAACACCTTTTACCTATTTACAGATGAAAAGCCTTTATTTTTTAATCACATTAAATAACTAGGACGAAGAACCTGGTGCCCTTTGGTTGTTTATCATTTAGATTTCTCCCTCAAGTCAACATACCAAAGGAAGACTTGATGGGAGTTGTCAGACAAAACATCTAGTGGGCACCGGGTTGCTTTTTCTTCTAGTTTCGAAGTTCATGTGAAACATCTGTCATTAAACGGCATTGGATCCTATTTTCCGGTACAGTACCAAAAAAAAAAAAATTATTCAAGCCAAGGAGGTCCACAGAGAGACAACTGCATTTTAATGTTAAGCGTGCAAAGGGATTGTTGAAGGTAGCACTTTTTAAGGAAGGGGAAAATAAGATGGAAAATGCCACAGGAAAAGAAAGGAAGATAATGACACGGGAAACAACATCATCTGAATTCACTTCCTGATCTTGCCAATAAGCACAATTCCATGAACGAAGGAGGAAAGCTGAATAATGAAAGCTACATCTGGAAACATCCTCACCAGAGATGGGTTCCTCCAGGTTCGGACCAGTTCGCATGAACCGGTAGCGACCCGCTGGTGATGTCACGATGATGTCACGGATCCGGTTCTGTCGGTGCCGGTCCGTGGGTGCCGCCATCTTTTTTTAATTATTATTTTTTATTATTTTTTTGAATTTTTTTCCGGTTTTTTTTCTTCTGCGCATGTGCAGAAGCTGAGTTTCCGGCACTGCGCATGCGTCGCCATCTTGTTTTTGGCTTTTTTTGGGGGGGGGATTTTTTTGGATTTTTCAGTACTGTGCATGCGTGCCCACGAGGCGTGCCCATGCGGCGCGGGAGGAAGCAAACCGACAGTGAGGTAAGTTAGAACCCACCTCTGATCCTCACTAAATCACACAGAGTTGCTCTGTGAGTGAGATGGGTGGTCTCTAAATGTTGTAAGTAAATAAATAAATCTGCAATGGTTTGGGGAAAAGAAATCCCCCAATATTCTATGGTCATATCTGTATCATTTCCAGTATTTAAAGTGTTTTTTAATATATATTTTTTTTAAAATCTACATTTTAGTTTTCTGGGAAATTTCTAGCAAGAATACTGCAATACTCCCCAAAGAATTGTTTCTGTGGGAAGGGTGAGCCCCGAATCAAATAAAACTAGTTCACACGCCCTGCGCTTGTATAAATGGCCACTTTTCATCTGAGCTAAAAACCTGTTCTTTTCTTACAATCTAATTGCTCAGAGATGACACATCCATCTATGAAACTTATTTGTTGTTCCTTTGATCTGCAAATGTTATGTTGGACCACAACTAAGCTCATCCGTTTGGAAACCAACTGACCTAGAGCTGTTTCCACAATCCAGTTCTCTAGACAAAGCAAGTTGGAGGCTTCTGCCTGCTGTGAATTTATTCATGCTTAAAGCTTTGCCCCATGTAGGTGGACACACCCACATAGTCATGGAGCATATATAAAATCTCAGACAACGTGTGTCATTTCTAACCTGGGGAATCTAGATGTTTAGATGTTGCGGAGGAGAAGATCTCATACGTGAATGCAACTAAAAATCTCCTTGCATGTAAGAAAATATCACGACATAGGGAAAGTTTGCAAACTTCTTAATTCTGCTTTCTAGGCGAGTCTTTGATATGGGCAGGAAATCAGGCTTTCTCTGAGCTGTGTTTTCTTTGAGGTGCAGCAGTTTGGGAATGCAAGAAAAAGTCGCAGGGAGTTTATGCCAGTACTTTATTAATATGGCTCATTCTGGAGAGCATATTCTGGGAATAGGGATCTCCTTAGGCTCCAGGTTGGATTTTGGTGCAGAAATCCAGGGTTCTTCCTAGCAGAATGAAGGAGTACAAGGACTCCCAAGTGCAGCATGACTGCTTGGCTTATGGCATTCTGAAGTAGAATAGAGTAGAATAGAATGAGCTGGAAGGGACCTTGGAGGTCTCCTAGTCCAGCCCCCTGCTCAAGCAGGAGAACCTATACCATTTCATTTCAAGTAAGTGAAGTAAAACTTATCTAAAAGCAGGTGGTGGCTCTAAGGCCGTGTTGTGCCAAAATTTAACATTTCCAGATTATACTTGGGAAGTCTCACAACTCTTTTGAATTTACTTCTGGTTGATTAGGGTTCCCCCCCCCTTACATTGAAATCCCCTTCAAATTTCCTTTTGTGTCAAATGTCAGTGCTATTTCTGCCCAGCAAGACACACAGGTGTGTAATTTGCAACCTAGGTATATTAGCTGCGTCTTTTAAGGCTCGTTCAAGTTTCTGCTGAACCTCCTTTTCATTTGTAAATTCTGCATCTAGTAATGTCCCTCCACATTGTGCCTTTTGGCCAAGAAAGGACTTGCGGGTGGATCTTCTCAGAAGAAAACAGCAGATAATAGGTGAAACACCTTCAGATACTCACATGATGGCAAAAGTACCAATCTGATGGGACCTTGCTCTTCACGAAGCAACCTTTTTGTGATGCTTAGCCCAGGTTGGAAGATAATGTCATCAATCCCCTGGAAGGATCGACTTGAAAATCTAGACTATTATCCGACTGTTAACAAACAAAGCTATTCCCGGTAAATTACAAGGAGTTAGTTTTAGAAAAACATTTAATTAACATGGGGCTGTTTTCAAAGCGGGGGTGTAAAAGACAGGGGTGGGGGAAAGAGCATTCTTATGGAATGAATGTGGGGGAAACACATTTCAAACAGCTCATCCTTCCTGTGATTAATTGATAGACAATCCAATGCAGAGGGGGTATTCTGCCGGTTTGGACCAGTTCGGGCAGTCCAATTCAGAGGTGGTATTCTGCCGGTTCGCCCGGACGTAATGCCATCCTATTTAGCCACGTTTTCAAGGCAGGGCGCATGCGCGGGAGGCGCGTTCACATTTGCGAATTGGTAGGGAAAGTAAGTGAATACCACCCCTGGTCCAATGGAATTAAGCTCTATCTCAAATGAAATATAGTTATGCATATTCTCAGAATACAGATAGTCCTCGACTTACAACAGTTCGTTTAGTGACCGTTACAACGGCAGTGCAAAAAGTGACCCATGACCCTTTTTCACACTTACAACCGTTGCAGCATCCCCACGGTCACTTGATCAAAATTCAGATGCTTGGCAACTGGCTCACATTTATGACGGTTGCAGTGTCCCGGGGTCATGCGGTCACCTTTTGCAAACTTCTGACAAGCAAAGTCAATGGGGGAAGCCTGATTTACTTGTTGCTTGTTACCATGTTGCTAACTTAACAACTGCAGTGGTTCACTTAACAACTGTGGCAAGAAAGGTCATAAAATGGGGCAAAACTCACTTAGCAACCGATCCGCTTAGCAACAGAAACATTGGGCTCAGTTGTGGTCATAAGTTGAGGATTACCTGTGTTCATACAGAGGAGAAGACAGCAAAAACTTGACATCCTTAAAGAGAGTTTGGTGGAAATTGTAAGATTAAAGTGAATGGGCTGAGGCCTTTTGCCCACAGGTCACAAGTGATGTGAGTTCCAAATCTCCAAGCAACGGACCTCTCGGGCCTGTTGAAATTGTTGCTTAGGAAGCAAGGAGAAGGAAGGGAATGCCACAGAGAATACAGGATCCCCAATCATGTTTGGCTCTGACTGCATTTCTTCAGTCTACCTGTCATGCACTGGCCACCAACCAATGACATATGTGGGAAAGCAACAGTCTATGTTCTAGCATTTAAAAAAGTTTAAGTTTAAGTTTAAGTTTATTTGTATTTCTATGCCGCCCAACTCCCAAGGGGCTCTGGGCGGCTTACAACAATATAAAAAAAACTTTATAAAAAACTATTAAAAAGAGACATAATAAAAACATTTAAAAAAATATGTTTTGACATGTTCCAAATTTTAATTTCACTTCTTCCCATTTTAGCTTGGATCATCCAGAAAAAGTACTGGTCAAAGGACAGGAAAAAAACACTTTGCCACCACTCCTTCACTGAAACCTCTGAATTCCCTCAAGACTTTTTCCCAAATTAAAATGAAATGTCCTGAACTGTGTGGAACATAAGGCCATGGTGGATAACCTGAGGCTGACAGGTATCCCCCAGCCTCCACGATTGCATGAGAGAGAAAGAGGATTAGTGATTGAAAAGGTACATAAGAGGAATGTCGATCCTCTACAAGGGTTAGGCTGTATATATGATTTTGATTGATTCAACCCCCCCACCCCCCAAGGGAAGGGTTGATAGCCTTCAGTCCTGTCCTCCGTGTTGTCACTCTTTTGACAGATATACCCTCCTGACAAATTGTAATTAAAAAAAGAAAGAGCAGCCTCCAATCCCCTGGCTGGAAAAAGCTTTGGTCTGAGAGGGAAAGGAAATCATTCAGAAATTAACTTAGTCACCTTAAATTCTACTCGAATAATATATTTGCTTTAATTTCTTTAGCCTCTCACACTATAGCCCAGACTGTTTTGGAGACTACTTTGACCCTGGCACTATTTAGGACTACAGGTAGCCTTCGACTTATGATCAAAATTGAGCACAGGCATTTGTGTTAATCAAAATTAGGTTAAGGGTATTACGTACAATTCATAAGTTTTAGAATTATCTTCATTTGGAAGAAAAGATGCTGGTTGTAATTTCTAGCTGTCTTCATCATGGTTTAGACTGAGCCGCCAAGATCCTAGTCAGCTAGGCTTTTAGCCAAAGTACTGTTCTTGTTACATTTTTCTTCCTTTCATCTGTTCCTACTTTTGCATTTCCTAGTGACTGGCTCAGCATTTTCAGTCCTGCTTGCCACATCAACCAATATTTCCAGGTTCTTATCATGGCTTTGTAAAAACTGAGTGAGAAAAAAATACTCAAGGGAAAACCACAGCGTTTTGATCTGATGTGTTTAAATTAAAAATCATGCAGAATAAAGCAAATGACCGCCTTGCCATAACAAACTGTTGAGTTATCTCAAATATGTGATGTGTTTGCACAACTCCTTCACAAAGCAGAGTTGGGGAGGGAGAGAGAGAAAAAAATATCAAGGTAACAATCAGAGCCCTTCCTTTTTGTTTAATGTGTGTCATATTTTGAGTATTTTTAACTTGCCTTGCAGGTGTCCTGCCTACCAAAATGTAAAGGTTAAGAAGTGCACTAAAATATTCAGCTCCACTTATTTGATGTCAAATTGTTCTGTGAAGCGGGGGGAGGGGGGATTAAAAAGGAAAATATAGCTTCATTGAAAAATGTTATTTGTATAGAAAAAGTATAGATAGATGATAGATAGATAGATAGATAGATAGATAGATAGATAGATAGATAGATATATTTTTAGAATAGTTTGTAATATGTATGTATGTATGGATGGATGGATGGATAGATAGATAGAAAAGGAAAAATGATGTAATGGAGATATATTGATGTGGAAATGTTGCAGAGATGATAATTATGTTATAACATTGGAAAAAACTGTTTAATAAAAATTATGAAAAAAATGTTACTTCCCCCTATTCTAAAGGGTAGCTCATAATTCAGCCAATATTTATATTGTAACCTAAAACGCTTTTCACAAATGATAGTTTCACAACAATTTTCCACATCCAGCCAATATTCTGAACCCTATGCGTAGGATAATAGAGAATGAAAACTTGCCTAGAGGTCTGGATAAACATAAGTATGTATCTCTGTAGCAGAGGTGGGGAACAATGCCCCCTTTATAATTGTGGACTTCAATTTCCAGAATTCCTGAGCCAGCATGGCTGGCTCATGAATTCTGGGAGTTGAAGTCCACAAGTCATAAAAGGCCCATCATTCCCCACCCCTGCTCTACAGGTATGGGTTTGTGTGCAGACAGGAATATGTTGAGGGGTGAGGGAATAGCCTTGAAGGACACAGGAAGAACTGCTCTCAAGATAATGGCCAGATAAAAGGGACTTGTGCCTATGTCAGGAAAGTAATATGAGTAAATGTCTCAATAAGCCCTTCCCTAGTTCCCACAAAGATAAGAGGAGAGAGGACAAAGCATACTCAGACTTGCAAGATTCAATCATTATAGCTTTATAAAAAAAGTAGTCCTGATCTTGTTGACATTGGTTTCCTAGTCTGGTCTACCATGAAGGGCTGATGCTATGTGTGGTGCATGTGTATGTACAATTCTGGTTTTGCTGATGACCGTGGGGCTGAAAAGGTAATCCATTCCTATCAGGGGTGGGTTCCTCCCAGTTCGGACTGGTTCTCCCGAACTGGTAGCGGCCCGCTGGTGACGTCACGATGACATCACCGAACTGGATCGGTTGGTGCCGGTCCATGGGGGCCACCATCTTTTTTTCGAATTTTTTTCGAATTTTTTTTTTAAAATTTTTTCCTTCTGAGCATGCGCAGAAGCCGACTTCCGGCACTGTGCATGCGGTCACCATCTTTTTTTCAGCTTTCGTTTTTTTTTTCTTCTGGATTTTTTGTTACTGCCCATGCGCGCGCGCACGAGGCACGCCCATGTGGTGTGGGAGGGAGCGAACCGGCAGCGAGGTAAGTTGGAACCCACCCCTGATTCCTATAATTGAAATACTATTGCCTAGTATTTTACAGTCACAAAAATAATTTATTAGATGATTAGGGCCACCATATTGGAGAGGTTTAAGTCAGCTTGAGGGATGTGTGTGAGAGAGACGAGAAAAGCTTTCAAAGCATAAAAGGAAATGTTTGGCATATGGGGAGGAGGGTCAATTAATGCACACAGATATGCACAGGTATCACATGTCTACAATTGTTAAGTCGTGATGTGGGCAATTTCCAGGAATTCTTTCAGCCGAAATTGGCTACTATAGATTAACAGGTGTGGCATTGCACAGGATTTTTAATCAAGTTTATAAAGCTGTCTGTCTGTCTGAGTCCTTTTGGGGAGTCACATTCAATTCAGAGTCATGTTTATGGAGATTCTCAATCATCCAGGTCACGCTTGTCCCAAAGGTGCTTTTCCAAAAGGCAACTGGACTTTCTTGGACTTTTCCTTGAAAATGTTTTGTTTCTCATCCAAGAAGCTTCTTAGTTCAGTTCACTTCAGGACTGAAGAAGCTTCTTAGATAAGAAGCAAAACATTTTCAAGGAAAAAAACTAAGAAGGCCCAGTTGCCTTTTGGAAAAGCACCTTTGGAATTCAGAGTCATCTTTTTCTTTATATATTTATTTATTGATTAAATTTGTTTGCTGCCCATCTCACTGCAAGGCGACTCTTATGTGGAGGATAAAGCATTCCTGAAAAATGTTTCCCTACACCAGTTCCGAAGAACGAAAGAATGCCCAGAAGCAAAGCCAAATGCAGAAAGACTTGAGTTCTACTGGCACATAGAATAAATTATTAACTTTATCACTGTGGAGACATACTGTATTAATAAATAGGTGTCTGCCACAGGTAAGTGCTTCTGCTTCATCTTATCTAGCCAGATCCTGGGGTACAAACTCACCATACAGAGAAAAGTTTCTGAAATTTGAATTTCATTCAGAACTGAACACCACCTTCTGTTATAATAACAGTTAGCCAGCTTCAGAAATAATATTTGTAATTATTATTATGTATTACTCCAGTTATTACTTTGGAATAATAGATAATATACCAAAAAATGAATATGCTCTCAGAGTATGTCTGTCTCCATTGAGAAATCACAATGGGTTTTTAACTGTTGCAGGTTTACAGTAGAAAATGATGCTACAGCAAACTTATCCTTTCAAAAATCAGCCACGAAGCCCTCCACTTCTATCAGAAAATGTAGAACTAGACTGTGTTGTTTCTCTGGATCATATATGTGTGTGTATGTGGGTATATGCATAATTTTTTGTCATGTTCATGTAGTGTACATTGGAGGTGGTTACCCTTTGAGACAGTGGTGGGTTCCTCTTACCTTCCCTACCGGTTCGCGTCGTGTCGGAAGTGTGCGTTTTGCTCGCTATGCTCGCACACGCGCCTGCGTCACATCCAAGTAATGACCCTCTGCTCATGTGCAGAAGCCTTTGCGCATGCACAGAGGGTTCTTTGCCAGCCGCTTTCAAGCAGCAGTGACCGGAGAACCAGTTCGGGGGCGTGGCCAGCCGGCCATCGCTGCCGGTTCGGCTAGCATGGGCAAATTTCCGCCACCAGTTCGGGCGAACTGGTCTGAACCGGCAGCAACCCATCACTGCTTTGAGAGCTGTATGCAACAAAATCTCATTTTAATGTATGCTGATTAGTGTACAGTTAAAGTGACAATAGTTATTATTCTATTCTATTCTATTCTGTTCTGTTCTATTCTATTCCTATTCCTATTCCTATTCCATTCTAGAAAAAGAAGGAAATGTATGTGTCACCCAGCATCTAAGTGAAGTCTGCTTCATTAACCTCTCTGCAAAGAAGGGGAAGTGGGGTGATGTCATAACATAAAATCTCCCCAAATGATGAGAATTACACACTTGAATCATATGTAATTTGTGTAGCGGAAATTTTGAGTAGTTCGGAGAACCGGTAAATACCACCTCTGACTGGCCCCGCCACCATCTATTCTCTGCCTCCCAAGTCCCAGCTGATCGGGAGGAAATGGGGATTTTGCAGTAACCTTCCCCTGGAGTGGGGAGGGAATGGAGATTTTACTGTATCCTTCCCCTGAAGTGGGGTGGGAATGGAGATTTTACAGTATCCTTCCCCTGCTATGCCCACCAAGCCACGCCCACCAAGCCACACCACGCCCACCAAGCCACACCACGCCCATCAAGCCATGCCCACAGAACCAGTAGTAAAAAAAAATTGAATCTCACCACTGGTTCTTGCCATCACTATTTAAATTTCCTTTAACTTTAGTTTAAGGACTTTTTTTTGTATCTGCTTTCGTTACGAGTTCATTTTTCTCTGTTTTTATTACCATTATCACAATTGTTTTGTATTTTTGATATTGGATTCATACTTGTTTATTTTTATTTCTATTTCTATTAGAAACAGAAATACAAGGAATAGAATATTCTTCAATGACATGTGATAGGATAGAATTATTCTATGACATCTTAACTGCTTATGGATGTTTGCTTATGAGCTTTATTATAAACTGCCATGAGTCTCAGCAGGAGAAATAAATGATCAATCAATCAATCAATCAATCAATCACAGGTAAAAGTAACTGGAAAGAGTTTTAATTCTTTATTCATTGGCTAGAGAAAATAACACAAGCTTTTTGACAACATGCAGTCCCTAATGCAATACTATCAAAAGATTATGCATCATGGCAAGTTGGCCAACATCCCCAATCACTTCAATTGTAGAAACAGAATATTTGAGAATCCAACTCCATGAAAAAGAACTTCTACAATCTAATGAACTGTAAACAGTTTAAAAAAAAATCTTGGAATGGATTTTTGTTCTTTCGAAGTAGCTGTACTCACTAGAGTATCCGACTAGATCAGATTTCTGAGACAAAAACTACCATTTGTATGGAATGCTAGGGAACTTCAACATCTATGTAGTTGTTATTCTGCCCAAAAAGATGGGATGTACTTAGGAAAACCACTAGTTATGATTTTCAAATGTTTTTAAAGAATATCCATGAAAGTGACAAGGAGTAACATTCTCTTTATGGTCAGACATGTAAAAGACTTTATTCTACATGACCAGGCATGTATAAGTCTTTATTATATATACGAAGGGAGAAGAATATTAGTATAGTATCTTTGAGAGTCATAAGGGTGAAATTTTCTTCTTAGTTTTAGTACTTTTCTTTCTGTCCATCATTATATCTACTGATCTCTGATATCTCTGTATCTGTTTTTCACCTTGGCAGCGCTTCTTTGACAATAATTGTGTAATATGCACATTGTGCTATTTTGTAGTACTAATCTGTCAGAAATATGGTTAATCCTGATTTCTGGAATTAAGTTCTCCTTGTAGCATTTTGCTTTCTACTTATGCTAGCACACTCCACTTATTAAACAGACTCACACAGTCACCAAAAGGGAAAGCAATGTAATTTAAGCATAGTTTACATAGCTGTTTTTAAAAATAATGCAGCCCCTTTCCTAAAACGATGCATTTGTTTTCCAGTTAATAAAAATTTGTGAATAAAACATTAGTATAAAATGTTAGTAAGAGTATGTTTAAGAAAAAAGCCAGTGCCAAAAATACATGGAAAAATGGTTGACTTGATAGAATCAAAGTATATGATTCTGGGGCAAATATCTTGCTTAAAGTAATAGATTCACCAAAATACAAATACAGAATGGGTTACTAGTCATGGACATTGTTCCAAAGGGTTTAGGAGAAGTTTTTCTGAATTTCTATTGTGCTGTCAAGGTCTATGACCAACTTTATAGTAGATTGATTACTGAATGTTAAAAATAAGTCTGTCCCAATCTCTTTAAAAAAGTCCTGCTGGTCCCGCATAACACACCCCTGCAGATGTTCCTGCTGGTCCAGCATAACACACCCCTGCAGGAGTTCCTAGTGATCCAGAGTAACACACTGCTGCAGGACCTCCTGCTGGTCCAGAGTAACACACACCACCCGCCGTACCTACTCCTACAGAGGCTGGGTTCCCTTCAGCTGCACCCCCCATTGGGACTCCTGCCCTAGAGCACCACCTTGCATCCCCAAATGGAGCAAACCCTGAGGATTCATAACCTCCGCGGGGGTAGTTTCCATCTGGGCAATTCCCAACCACAGTCGTAGACCCATATCCCCTTCCTCCACCGCAGACTGATCCATAGGCAGTTCGTGTGCTGAATCCTGCACCTGGGCCATGGCCAGCACCTCTGCCAGCCTCTTCTGTTGAGGCTCGGCGCATACCTGCAGAGGGATTACCAGAGCAGGACTCATTCCTATAGCTATGCCCTCTTCCATGGTAGAACTCTGCATCTGCTGATACATTCCCAGTAGCTATATTGCTCCTTCCATTACTTTGATCAAATCCAGTACTTCTGGAGCTGTAGTTCCTATTGCTTCTCCCTTGACTTCCCATTCCATACCCTTTACCAAATCCCATATCATATCCTCCACCCAGAGGACCATATCCACTTGAAAATGGGAATCCAGCTGCATTCTCTGTTCCAGGTTTGATCACATCTGCAAGAAAAAGTAGAAAAGTCAACCTGTGTGAGCCAGAGGACAGATCCAGAGACCTATGGAAACCTATTTCCCACCTTATCTTTGCAATACTATTGCTTTAATACTTTCAAGAATGTGTAATGAAAGTGATAAATGAATCCCTTCTAACTCTTCTTCCAAAGTAAACTTTAAAAAAATACAGCTTTGCTATAGAAAAAGTTTGCCCACTAGAGAAAATCCTCACAAAAATGAGAATAAACCGATTGTAAGAAATAAGAAGACAACCATTTGGTCATACTAGCTAGAAAACCAATGCATCTCTCCTGACAGGTCTTTAATGGTTGAGTTTGTTTAGGTTGTTGGTATTTCTTAAAAAAAAAAAGGATTGTTATTGTGCAAAGGCTATTTGGATTTAACTTTTCTATTTTTACTGTTGTGAGCCACCTTAACTGATAGCTGGATAGGAAAGTAATAAAACTAGTACTCGCTGGATCAAAGCGATTGCTTGTTCTGACCCTTCTGGTAACTTGGGTTTTCAGGGCCCTGGCCTCAGGCTGATGCTGCTTAATGCCAGATCGATTGTGAACAAAGCCCCTCTCGTCCGGGATTTAATCCTGGAGGAGAGAGCAGATCTGGCATGTATAACCGAAACCTGGCTGGGACAGGAGGGGGGTGTTCCCCTTTCAGAGATCTGCCCAGACGGGTTTCAGGTGCTGCACCAGTCATGACTCCAGGGAAGGGGTGGGGGAGTGGCTATCATCGTCCATAAGAGTCTTTGTCCTCGCAGGATCCCTGCCCCTGAGATTGTTGGGTGTGAGTGTCTCCTTGTGAAGTTGGACTTAGGGGTGCAGGTGGGTTTGTTGTTGACGTACCTACC
>QLTV01003097.1:2400736-2432161 GCA_003457575.1 Thermophis baileyi
GAATGGGAGGAGGGTGGAGGGAAGGACGGGGGGGAGGTGGGAAGGACGGAGGGAAGGAAGGAAGGAAGGAAGGAAGGAAGGAAGGAAGGAAGGAATTCTTTCGCAGTAGAATTTTAGTTAGTTTAAGGCATTAATCCAGAAATCTTACCTTCTTGAGCAGCACAAATTCATTTTCTGCATCTGTGCGTCTTTTGAATTCCTGTTCATATCTGGAAACATGGAATAAGAGCTCTGTACCGTTTGAAGCATGACTCTCTGTGAGTCACCGCAAGCCAAAAAAGGATAAAGACTACCTTTCCTATAAAATTATATAAAGTAAATTGCTTAGGCTATTTACATATTTTGAATGCCCTTGCCCATTCATTTTCTTGTCCATTAGTTATCATTTCTTTTTTTATATAAAGATTGAAATGCATGATATATATATATATATAATAATGTTAATAACATAGACATATGCTGTACTTAATATAGAGCCGGTTTGGTCTAGTGGTTAAGGCACCAGTCTAGAAATCAGGAGACAGTGAGTTCACGACACCTTAGGCATGAAAGTAGGTTGGGTGACTTTAGGCCAGTCAGTTTCTCTCAACCGTATCTACCTCACAGGATTGTTGTTGTAGGGAAAATAGGAGGAAGGAGGAGTATTAGGTATGTTTACCACCTTGAATTATTTATAAAGGCAGCATATAACTTTTAAAGAGATTGCTACTCTATAACTTTTGTAAAAGAATCCAAAGTATTTTATTCCATCCAATGGAGCATTGCTCGCTGGCCAGTTAATGTATCCCTCCTTGTGGTTATTTGATTGGCTTCCATGTTTTAAAAAAAATCATACAAATTGTCATGAGACATGGACAAAAAATATTGAATATTCAAGTGCCATTAGGCATTCTTTAGCAGAAAGAGCATCAAAGGTTTATTTATTTAATAAACGCTGTTCAGGGCAGTTTTCTTTGTGCTGTAGTACAATTGGAAGGAATTTATGAAACTTCTAAATACTGATCATAATTCAACAGCTATTTTTGGATATTTTAATCAGTGTCTAAATTGTGCTGAAAAGTTTTAAAAAGGCAATTCCGTTTGGACTAGAGAACAAAGATAAATCTAAGAAGCATGTTCAAAAGTTCTTATAATCAAACAATAAGGAAGTATTGCAGAAGATGAGACTTGAGAACTGAGGACTATGGAAAACATAATTTTGAGCTTATTCAGAATTTTAAAGTTTTTTACGAATGCATTATAGGACATTACCTCCTGTAGATTATATTACATTAATTCCACCTTGCTTTAACTCTCTTTTTAAGTCTTTTAAATATTTTCCAGTTCACAAGGAAAGAAAGCAAAAGTTGAAAAAAACCTTATATCAATTTGCGTAGCTGGTCTCCTCTTTTTAATTGAGACTATTGCTACGTGCTTCAAAAGTAGTGAATAAAATGAGTTATCTAGTCCCATGTTAGTGCCAATGAGTACCCCAGCTGAGAACATTAAAGAATCTGAGACTCAGAGTATATATTTTCCCCACATTATTTTCCTCCTCCTCCTCCTCCTCCTCCTCCTCCTCCCCCTCCCCCCCCCTCCTCCTCCTCCTCCTCCTCCTCCTGCTGACCACCATCACATTACTTGCACTTGAAGTCCTCCACCAGCTGGTCAATGGCAGCATTTTCATTTCTTAGATGCTCTTGGGTGTTTAATACACATTGCAGTTGCTTTCTCATGTTGCTGATGAAGTTGTCGTAACACGGTTCAAGGCTTTTCTTGGCTGGAATGACCTGTTCTTGCAAAAGGTTCCATTTTGTCTCAAGGACTTTGTTCTGCATCTCTAGGTTTCGGACCTTTTGGAAATAGAAATAACAGAGTTGGAAGGGACCTTGGAGGTCTTCTAGTCCAACCCCCTGCTTAGGCAGGAAACCCTACACCACTTCAGACAAATGGTTATCCAACATCTTCTTAAAAACGTCCAGTGTTGGAGCACCCACAACTTCTGGAGGCAAGTTGTTCCACTGATTAATTGTTCTAACTGTCAGGAAATTTATCCTTAGTTCTAGGTTGCTTCTCTCCTTGATTAGTTTCCACCCATTGCTTCTTGTCCTACCCTCAGGTGCTTTGGAGAATAGCTTGACTATTCTTTATGGCAGCCCCTGAAAAAATATTGGAACACTGCTATTATGTCTCCCCTAGTCCTTCTCTTCACTAGACTAGACATACCCAGTTCCTGCAACCGTTCTTCATATGTTTTAGCCTCCAGTCCCCTAATCATCTTTGTTGCTCTTCTCTGCACTCTTTCTAGAATCATAAACCAGAATCCAACAATATCATACATTAGATAACGATTCAAGACTTAACTTTATTTCTGAAACAAAATTTACTTTGATCTGCTTTCGTTCTATATAAATTTCATTAAAATTAAATGTAGTTAATTATGGATATGATTTCTCTGTAATCATGTATTTACTAATTTCTTACTTTCTGTCATAGCACGCATTACAATTTCTTAACCTCTAGAGTTCTCTGGGACTAGAGTCCAAACTTCTGAAGTTCTGGAGCTTTAGGATATGCACTTCCAAGACAAACAATGAAGCATATTGGGTATCTGCAGAGAAGGAAAGGGGGACCCAAATACACATGTGGTCAATGTCACCATCACCTACTGTGATTCCAAAAAGACTTTGGAGTACAAAGACCTACTGGTGGCATCTGAGTGACCTAATCATCACTCATGCATCATCAGTTTGGCATCACAGTGGTTTGCTTGGTTGTTGCTGGAACCCTTTTCTCTTTGAGTAAGCTGAGTTACAAACTTCGTTAGTATTGAATTGTACTGTATGGTCCAAATGATATTTTAAGTAGCATAAACATTTACAGCAAAATGCATATTAAGCACAAATAGTAATGCACATTATAAACATATTTTTTGCTAGCAAAGTACACCACGTATGAATAGCTCTAGAGAGCCTCAGTGTCTGTGCATCCGCCTGTAAAATGTTTAACAAAGGTTTGTAGATAAGTCAAAACAGGAATTCTTTTTCATTATTGAAATTTTCCAGATTCATTTTCCCAAGCATGGGGGCCCAGGAGAGTAAGTGAGCCCACACCATTGATGAAGGATGTTTTCATGAGCCACTTTGTACTAACCGGTTGGGAACAATATTTTTTTATATCTATTGTGTTTATATTTTATTTTAATTCTTGTTAGCTTCCCAGAGCTGCACTCCTGAGATGGGCATTTGTAGAAATAGATATAAAGAAAATATCAATAAATATCAATAATTGGAACACATCTCTCATGGTTCGCAGCAAGGGTGCTTGGGCTGAGAGCCATCATCTGGCATACATCATACTAGGCAAGAGTGCATTATGTGGTATTACAAAATGTTGTAATCCAAAGCATGTTAAAAGAGCACATATTCTGCATTCTTGATTTGCTTTTCCAGTCAACATCACTGTACAGAACACTAAAACTAGTTCCATTTGTAAATGAAAATCCTTTCCAAAAGACAAGTCCTTTCAGTGCACTCATCTAGAAAGGTAAATTAAAATTGCAAGTAGAAAGAAAAAGAATAGAGAGCCAAAGAAAAAGAATAGAGAGCCAAATGAAAAGTCTAAAGGATCAGATGAAAATAACGATGCCAGAGGAAGTAACCATCTTGTTTCTTCTACGGTAGTTTAGCAATCTCAATGAAATCCATTGCTACACAAGTAGAAATATAAGCCAAGAGTCTGCTAATATCTGACATATTTCTGGCTCAAAAAATACATGTTATATTTGGAGAAACTGTGTGTTTTTGTGTGTGTGTGTTTGTGTGTGTGTGTGTGTGTGTGTGTGTGTACATGATAGACAGACAGACAGACAGACAGATGATAGATAGATAGATAGATAGATAGATAGATAGATAGATAGATAGATAGATAGATAGATAGATAGATAGATAGATAGATAGATAGATAGATAGATAGATAGATGCCCCCTGCCACCGCCACTACCGGTTCGCCGGTTCGCCTGAACTGGGGAGAACCGGTAGCAACCCACCACTGGTCTACACCCTCACTTCCTGATACTTCCTCCAACAGAACAAGAAATTGTTCCAGTGTTATAGGTGGCATATTGAATGGCTTCTTAAGTGAACCAATATGAAAGAGAAAGAAGATTTCCCCAGTGCCATACTTTGTACTCTGGCTAACACAGACCAAGATTGCTTAGGAAGCAGCAGAAGCTCTGCTATGGATCTCTCCATTTTAGAACTGTTCTCTGATTGAAGTAACCGAGTGATCAACATATTCAATTCTGAGTTACTTACATTGTATTGCTTTTAATCCGATGCCTAAACGGAGAGCCGAGGTGGCGCAGTGGTTAGAGTGCAGTACTGCAGGCTACTTCAGCTGACTGTTCAGCAGTTCAGCGGTTCAAATCTCACCGGCTCAAGATTGACTCAGCCTTCCATCCTTCTGAGGTGGGTAAAATGAGGACCCAGATTGTTGGGGGCAATATGCTGACTCTGTGAACCGCTTAGAGAGTGCTGTAAAGCACTGTGAAGCGGTATATAAGTCTAAGTGCTATTGCTATTGCTATTGCTATTGCTAAACAATCTAGTAAAAATGGGCATTAGAGAAAATGTGGAAATTCAGATTTTTTTTAAAAAAAAGAATGGACCAAAGTATATGAAGAGATAAGATAATGTATGCCAAAAGCTCAAATTATACCTGGTGAAACTTTATACCTTTTAAAAAAAAACTTCAAGTCAAAGAGAAACCGATTTCCTCACCTTATCAATGAAGGAGGCAAACTGGTTGTTGAGGTTCTTCATCTCTTCCCTTTCATGTTCTCGTAGAATATGTTCTTCAGGGTCAACTCCCACGTGCAATGGCTTCAGAAGCTTCTCGTTGATTCTAACTCCATGGATGCCATCCCCCCTGCCATTCGAGTATCCGCCGAAAATCCCACAGCTTCCAACTGGACCATAATGACCCACTGGGCCAACAAAGGCAGGGCTACCATGATTTGCACAACCATAGTTGTAGCCACCATAATATCCAAGTTCGTAACCGCCAGGTGCAATTCTTCCTCTTCCACCCAAGTTGGAAAGGCTTTGACTGCTGAAACCATGGACTCCACCTCTGCTGCCCATGGGATGGTGCATGGAGGCAACATAGGTCCTTTGTCCACTAAGTCCACCGAGAGCAGAGGCAGAACTGAACCCCCTTCCCCTTAGGAATGTATTCCTGGTTGCTGATACCTGGTGAGTCATTGGGACAAGACGGGATGGTTGAGCCAAGGGAACAGGTGCAACGGAAGCAAAGCAGAGAGTGCAGCCCTCTAGCACACGACCTCAAAGCGAATGCTTATATACACTTGTGGAGATGTCCTTGATTGGTTTAGCATTTTAATTTAGGAACTTTCGCGGGTTTGGCTTGCCTCAGGGACAGAAGTGCTTTTCAGAGTGCAGTTAGGAATTGCTTTGTTTGCAAGCTTTGTTCAGAACACATGATGTCTGAAAATTGTTTCCCTCACATTATTACAGGCTACAAAGAAAGTGAAGGAAGTTTTTTCTTCCTTTACTGACCACATTCGGTAAACTGAGAGTATGCATGTTCTGCAACACTGCAGCTCAGCTCTCTCTTGTTAAGATCCTATTTTACTAGTATCAAATAATTTATGGTAGTATCAGTAAAAACATGCATAACAAGGAAAAAAACCCTCTTGATGTAATCAGTACATATAGTCATACCAAGAAGGAGAACATTAGTAGAAATCCTATTTATAATTTTAAAAATGTTGTTTTTAGGGCAAAATGAATTCACAAAACAGAACAATATTAAAACAGAAGCATTTATTGTCCTATCTCCTAAGAAACCTATTCTTACACTTCATGACTAACACAGAAGTTAAGGTTCCTTCTCCTAAGACCCACAAACACAAGCAAACACGCACACAAAATTCCCATAAAGAATAGTTTTATGAAACCCACTTCACAAACTAGTGCTCTGTATTTTCAGTCATAGAAAACCCTACTCTGACTTATCATCATCACCACCACCACCACTACCACTATCATCATCATCATCACCACCATCACCACCACCACCACCATCATCATCATCATCATCATTTTAGCCATTGTCTATCCACTGCAGGATGAAGGCCTCTTCCGCATGTTTCCAACCAATACAGTCCTGAGCTTTCTTTTGCCACTTGGGCCCACAATACTTGCGGATGTCATCGATCCATCTTGATTTAGGTCTCTTTCATGGTTGCTTTTTATCGACTGGGATCCATTCTATGACTGCCTTGGTCCAGGTGCCCTCAGTTCTTCTTGCAATGTGACCAGCCCATTTCCATTTCAATTCTTTTACTCTCTTGCTGATATCATATACTTTGGTTTGTTCTCTAATCCATGTGCAGGTCTTTCTATCTTGTCTTGTAAAGCCGAGCACGTACCTTTCCATGGCTCTTTGTGCCACTGGTAGCTTTTGTATTGATTGTGAGGTTAGTGTCCATGTTTCACTGGCATATGTTAGAGCAGGTAGCACACACTGATTGAAAACTTTTCTCTTCAGGAATAGTGGGGAGGTTGTTCCTGAAAATTATGTTTAGCTTGCCAAATGCCTGCCAACCACATTTAACACACCATTCAATTTCCTTTATTGTATCACCTTCCATTCCATTCACTCTGACATATAAGTCATTATAAACTTGACAGAAAGGGAAATTTAAATATAAAACATTTTTATCCTTAGTTTACCTATAAGGGTGTGGAGCAGAGGTGGGTTCCTCCCGGTTCGCACCGGTTCTATAGAACCAGTAGCAAACCGCTGGTGATGTCGTGGAGCCGGTTCTGTCGGTGCTGGTCCATGGAATTGTTCTGTCAGTGCCGGTCCATCATTTTTTGGGGAATTTTTTTTTTTGAAAATTTTTTGGGGAATTTTTTGCTGATTTTTTTTCTTCTGCGCATGCGCAGAAGCCGAGTCCCCGGCACTGCGCATGCGCCACCATCTTGTTTTCAGCTCTTTTTTTATTTTTTGCGAATTTTCAGCACTGCGCATGCGCCGCCATCTTGTTTTTGGCTTTTTTTTTAAATTGTTTGCAAATTTTCGGCACTGCGCATGCATGCGCACATGCACAAAGCACATGCATACCCACGCGGCATGGCCACAGTGCACAATGCACACACAGCCACGCAGCGTGGGAGGAAGCGAACCGGTGGTGAGGTAAGTTAGAACCCACCCCTGGTGTGGAGCTGGATTAAAACTGGGAGCAGAGGTGGAAAAGGGAAAAATTCAGCCTTTCTTTTAATACTGACCTTCTATAAACATGTATTATCACCATACTTAGGACACATGTAGTTTATTCAGGACACCATGGCACAAATTATTCTTTGATGATGGAATTTTAGAGTTGAAGGAAAACTCATTCATCTTATTCTTCCCACATAGGCAGTAGTTAAAATATGAGTATCCTCCCAACACTAAGCACTCCTAGCATTCAAATTAAGCACATACTCATTTTCAATATTATGGACTGTAGGAGCCAGACTATTAATAGAGTTTACCACCAAGTAATGCCTTTGTGGTAGAGTCTCTTTTACATTCATGTGAGTTTATTTTGTAGGTCCCTGTTTCTATGTTTTCTATATTTAAGACTCACATCCATTTTTTTGATCAGTTTTCAAGAAAACACGGAACTCATAAGCGCCTCGCACACTGTAATACAATACAAAAAGTATGTCAAACTGAGCCAAAAATAAACTGGGAGCAGCCGAACAGAAGTATATATTGTCCAGGTAGTCAATTTATGACCACAATTGAAATTTCCGTTGCTAACCAGGTCAGATGTTAATGAGTTGCACCCAATTTTATTACATTTCTGCTCCAGTTGTTAAACAAACCAGTGTTAAGTGAATCATGTGGCTGTTAAATAAATCTGGTTTCAATAAAGGAGAATATTTGTAACTCAGGGTTGAAATGAGGGGTTCCTTGGTGAGCTCTGAGCTTGCTTGTTTTCTTGCAGACGTTTCATGACCCTAACTAGGTAACATCATCAGTGCTAGTGAGGAGTCTGTTTGCTGTCAGTTTATATTCTGGTGACTTGCTTGTCTGTGTGGGTGGGGGCCGTCTTAGAGATTCTTTGGTTGGGTTGTTTACTGATGGCTCTCTGGCAGATTCTTGGCTGGGATATTGTTTACTTGACTGTTGGTCTGAAGTTAACCTTGAAGATAATCTATGCTGATCTGGGTGCTGATTACTGGTGGAGAGGTGCTGGAGTCTTTTTCTCTTTTGGGCTGGTTGATTGTCTCTTTTGCATAGTCTATAGATGTTGTTAATATCTATGTGTCTATTGATGGCTGATTTGTCAGAGTGCCAGGTTTCTAAAAATTCCCTGGCATTTTTTGACTTGGCCTGGTCCAAGATTGTCACATTTTCCCAATTGAAACTATGGTTAGATCTGTCTATAGGTTGCAAAATGAAAGAATTTTCATCATGCCTTCTGACTGCCAGTTGGTGTTCATGGATGCATTCTGCCAGTCTTCTGCCTGTTGGTCCTAATAGTGGTTGTAGCAGTTCTTACATTGTATGTTGTAAGTGACTCCTGTTGTCTAGTTTCCCCCATTGACTTTCCTTGTCGGAAGCCGGTTGGGAAAGTCACAAATGGCGATCATGCAACCCCAGGATGCTGCAAATATCATAAATACATGCCGGTTACCAAGTATTCGAATTTTGATCACAAGATTGTGGCGATGCAGTTGTCATCAGTGCGAGGACTGGTCGTAAGTCACTGTTTTCTGTGTCATTGTAATTTCAAATGGTTGCTAAATAGATGGTTGTAATTCAAGGACTACCTGTAATCCCAATGCCATATCCTAGTTAATATGACTACAGCTGTATGGATAGAGATTCTCCTTTCACCCGCACCCGCCCTCCAATTCCTAGAGACATATGTGTTAAGTCCTTGGACTTATGATGCCACCAAAAGCCATGCCGGTTGCAGGACGCTCCTGATTGGTTAGGATGCGAGCAGCTGGCAGGCGGGAAAATACAGCCTCGCCATTGGTCCACCCGTCTGACAGCTCCTATATAAGCAGCTGTCAGACGGCACTTGGTTCGTAGCTGTTCGGAGTTGCCTTGTGTTGATTGTTAGCTTGATAAGGCTATCCCAATGACCACCTACCTAGAGATAACAGCTATCTCTGGGGAAAAGTTGAAACCTGTAATCTGAACACCATGATGGAACCTCATGACTCACAGATTTGCATCAGACATAGGGATACAAGCAGGGCAGGGTTCTTGCCATGACATTGTGCATCATTTCGACATTACTGTGGACACCCATGCCTCTGGCAGGGGGGATCTCTTTTCTTCTGTAATGTCTCCCAGAGTTGTAAAAAAAATTACAATTATCTACTTAACTACATTAACAGAGCTATTATAATGATAAGGAATGGTCTTGAAAATAGTCTTCCAATATTTTGAGGGGATGGTTGGGATGTCAAAAAAAAATGTAGGGATGTTCACAAACTGTTCAACTAGAGTGAAGTAACATTTCTGAAAATCTCAATTCAATAGCTTTGGGACATTTAGAATGGATAAACAGATTCAGCGGCGTATCCTCCCAAATCTAAGCATAGCTCGAATTTTAAACTGGTTTTAGTTAAAACTGTTCAATTTCATTATGAGGAAGGGAAGCAGAAGGATATACTTTTATGTAAAATATGTCAGGAATTGAAATACGATCATTTTATGATGTTAGAATTATGATGCTCTGACAACATCTTTTTTGGGGGGTCACGTTCCTTATGATTTTGCCTTTATTTTGTTCGTAGCACATGAAATGGAGGCTTAGGTCTCCTGTAATTGCCCTTAATCTTGAGGTACTTTGGGGTGTGATGCTAGTTCGCCTCCTCATGGTGCACCCTGGATAGCACAGTAGTGTGAACCAAACGACTAGCAACAATTGGCAGCCAGACTACATTGAAGAATTGGCAATTAATGACAATTGGCAGCCAGGCATCTTTGTAGAACTCCTGGCTCCAGAGGTGGGCTTCACATAATTTAACAACCGGTTCGCCCAGCACTGAAAATGTGAGCGCGCTGTCAGTTTATATTCTGGTGACTTTGCTCACGCATGTGGCTTGCACGCATGCACGCAGCTTAAAAACTGTGGCTAAATAGGACTGTATAGCGCCGGGGCGGATGGGCGGGTCCACCCGCAGGTCAGAACTACCAGTTCGCCCTAACCGGTCCAAACCGGCTGAATCCCACTACTGCCAGGCTCTCTATATACATGGCAATGGACATTGGCAGACTTAAATCCAGGAAACCCTCTCTGGCACTTGCTCAAACAGCTGTCTAACAATTTTGACATCAACACACAGTGGAAAGCCAAATGGGCTGCTGAAAGCCCAGATACAGGCAGTTATGTAGATGACCCTACACAAAAGGTGCCAGGTTTTGACCTTCCTCATCAGCTTTGGTCAATTCTGAACAGGATCTGTACCCAACATGGTGTCTGCCAGGACTCATTGTTCAAGTGTGGTCTTGTCTCTACCCCTCAGTGTAACTGTGGTGCTCCTCGACAAAATACCCATCACATTGTGTCCGAATGTCCATCAAGAGCCTACACCGGCCCAATGTCTGATTTTTTCAACCACAGATCACCACTACCGGTTTTCCCGAACCGGTCCGAACCGGCAGAATACCACCTCTGATTATGGCACGGGGCTGGGATAGTTGAGGGACTGCTTCTTCTCAATTATGTCTGCTCATCCCATCAGATCCAACAGAAGAGATGTTTCTTCCTGATTTAGCACAAGTTTCAGAGTGTGAAACAGTGAAATGACAGTACCAATTATTCTACCGTTACTACCCAAAAGGGAATCTGGAAGTCTGAGTTATTTGTTGCTTAAACAAAAGGAAGAGGAGAAAGTGCCTACTTGTGACTCACCTCTCATTGTGATTCCAGTCTATTTGTCTTACTTGGTTTATGACTGAATGGGTGTAGAGGAGGTATTAGTCCAAAGAAGGCTCACCCACTGGTTTTATTCACTTGTACTTCAATCCTTGGTGCCTGCACTTAAGATGTCGCTGGAGGAGAGATTTTTTCAACAGCCTTCCTTGAGTTCACTACTAGGGTTTCCTTAATCCTTTGGTGGTGCTGGTGATTTGCCACCCAAAGGGATGCAATTGCCACCAGAGAGAACAGATTAGAAGGCTAACTTAAGGTCTCTTACACTGATGAGCTGTAGAGTCAGGACAGTCTCAACCCCCACTGATCAAGATCAGAAGACAGGGGCCGTCCACATAGCCCCTTTGCCCAACTCTAAAATGCTATGCTTATTGGTCATGGAGGACATATACTCACAACTGTCTCCATCTGTCTACCATCCTGCTGTTGAGTCAGACTCAAGCCAGGACAAAGTGGGAAACCGAAAAGAACCTCTGGCCAAACATTCTGATTCACCTGGCAGAGGAGCCTAAGGGAATCTGGTGACCTGCAGGACTACAATTGGCCTGCTGTTGGATTGGTCCCTCCCATCTAGTGGGATGGGAGCTCTGATTCCTCCCTACCTCCCTTCCAGAATGCCAACCTCATGAAAGATATTCCCTAAGTGGGGCCCTGAAAGCAATTGGGGCCCCATTACCTGGTTGCACAGTTAATTTTTATGTAATTCTTATGATAATTTTTGATTGCCTATATGTATAATTTATAACTGAGGCTTTTTGTTGGTATTTATGAGTTTAATTATTGTAATGTTGTTTGCCACCCTGACTCAATTGGGTTGAGATGGGTAGCTATAGAAATTGAATAAATAAATAAAATTTAAAAAAAAAAAGAATGATATTCCTACCAACATTTTCCTCCATCTCTATAAGTTGATGTCAGGGAAGCAAAAACCAGGAAATGGGATACATTCCATTCTCTACTGCCTCTTGTCTCCCCTACCTCCTCAAGCACAAATCCTACACTGCCTCCCACTATAATAGCAATAGCAATAGCACTTAGACTTATATACCGCTTCATAGTGCTTTACAGCCCTCTCTAAGCGGTTTACAGAGTCAGCATATTGCCCCCAACAATCTGGGTCCTCATTTTACCGACCTTGGAAGGATGGAAGGCTGAGTCAACCTTGAGCCTGGTGAGATTTGATCTGCCAAACTGCTGGCAGCCAGTGATCAGCAGAAGTAGCCTGCAGTACTGCACTCTAACCACTGCGCCACTGTGGCTCATATACTAGTACCTGGGGGCAGGGGGGGGATTGAAACTTTTTAGCAACCGGTTTGTGCCCAGTTGCTGGGTGGGCATGGCTTACTCAGCCTCCTGCACCATGGTGGTGGGGGGTGTTTTCGCCCTCCCCAGGCTCCGGAGGCTTTCCTCGAGCCTCCAGGTGGGTGAAAACAGCCTCTTTCGGGCACCAGAAGCCCTCCGGAGGCCGGAAACGGGCCCGTTTCCAGACTTCCGGTACTTCTGGTGGGCCAGTTTTTCGCCCTCCCAGAGCCTCTGCGCAGGCCCTGCACTTACCTGGCATCCAAAACGGGCCGCGTGGAGACTCCTGGGAGGGGCAGGATGGGGTGGGCGGGGCGAGCCAGTCCTTGCAACAACCGGTTCGGCGAACCAGATGAAAATTAACATCCGGTTTGCCCGAACCGGTCAGAACCGGCTGAATCCCACCCCTGCCTGGGGGCCTAGGACAACATACTGCGGCTGACTGACAGCGGCTGACTCATCCTGGCTGACTTGCCCTAGTCAATTCGCCACGGGACAACTTACCGCAGGACAATTCAACAAGGAATAACTCAAGAGAGGGACAAGTGAATAGCAGTGAGCCTTGTCTTGTTTTAGGCTTGAATCCTTCTCAATTTAGAAGGCCTTGAGGCTGGGTTAAGCCAGAGCGTGGAGTTACTTGTCCCTCTTGTCCCCCTGTTGAGTTATCCCGTGTTGAATTGTCCTGTGGTGAGGCAAGTTGGCTGCAGCGAGTTGGCTGAGATGAGTCAGCTGCAACATGTGTCCTATTCCAGTTTCCTGGACATCATGGCTAATGACAGCAGCAAGTAGCTTTTAAAATTATTTTCTTGTATGTATCTTGTATGTATGTATGTATGTATGTATGTATGTATGTATATATGTATGTAAAATCTTTGAATAAAAATACTTTTAAAAAAAGGAATCAAGCTTGATCTTATAGAGACTTTACTTTTTATTTTAGGTGGAATAAACAAATGCACACTTTTCCAAATATGGAGTCTACTATTCTCCTTTGATGCCCCAAATTCCATTCAATATCTAGAAGGGAACTGACTTTTGAAACAGGCAGCCATAATAAATCTAAGTAATAACAGTAATACTATCCATCAGACTGGTGATGTTACCTAGTTTGGGTAATGAAACAATCAAGATCACAAAGCAGCAAGAACCCCTCGTTTCAACCCTGTGCTAAAAATATTCTCCTTTATTGGGTTCGAGAGTCTTTCAATATCTAAATCTCTTCCATGGCTTTCACTGAATCCAGGAAAAACTCCAGGTGTGTTGTAGAACCTTGTTCCCCAATCTGGATACATTCCAAATGTATGGAGTTCTACTCCCAAAGTTCTCCAACCAACATGACCATAGCTAAGAGTTCTGGGAATTGAGGTCCATATATCCAGAGATGTTCTAGTGTGGAAGGTTGGAAGATGGAAGATGTATAGTTCATATTGGGTACATATCAGCTCTATTATAATCCAGCATTATCCCACTTGAATTTATAATACAACGTTTTTTTTCTTCAGTTCCATCATGTCCGATTCGCAAAGACTGCCTGGACAAATCCCTGCAGATTTTTGGCAAGGTTTTTCAGGAGTGATTTGTCCTTGCCTGCTTTCTAGGGCTGAAAGAGAGTGACTGGCCCAAGGTCACTCAGCTGAGTTTGTGCTTAAGGCAGGACTAGAACTCACAGTCTCCCAGTTTTTACTCTGATGCCTTATCCCCTAAATCAGGGGTCTGCAACCTTAAACACTCAAAGAGCCATTTGGACCCGTTTCCCACAGAAAAGAAAACACAGGGAGCCACACAACCTGGGTGGGCGTGGTCAACTCAACGTCACTCACTCCCACCCAGTCACATGGCCCCCTAGCCATGCCTACCCAGCCGGTCATTAGGGCATACAACTGGTTGTTAAAAAAACACCAGGAGCCACAAAACCCTTTTGACATCTCTCTCTCTCTCTCTCTCTCTCTCTCTGTCTCTCTCTCTCTATTTCTCTCTCCCCCCCCTCNNNCTCTCTCTCTGTGTGTGTGTTTCTCTCTCTCTCTCTCTCTCTCTCTCTCTCTCTCTGTGTGCCCTCTCCCCCCTCTCTCTGTATCTCTGTCTCTGTGTGTGTGTCTCTCTCCCCCTCTCTCCCTCTCTCTCTCCCCCTCTCTCTGTATCTCTCTCTCTGTGTCTAGCTCTCGCTCTCTCTCTCTCCCCCTCCCCCCTCTCTTTGTGTGTCTCTCTATGTCTCTCCCCCCTCTCTCTGTATCTCTCTCTCTCTCTGTGTCTCTCTCTCTGTATTTCTCTCTCCCCCCTCTCTGATTCTGATATGAGGCGTGAAGCAGGCCATGAAGCACTCTCACAGTGCCTTGCGCAGCACAGTGAACTTTAGCGTGCTTCATAATGGGGGAGATGGGCTCTCCTCCTCCTCCTGGAGTCCATTACGATATTGAGCCACAATGCGACCCTGTCCCACTCGCCCCTAGCAACAGGATGTGGCTTACAGCTCTGAGCCCAAAGCGGCGGGAGGCGAGGGCTGCCTTGAGCCAAATGTGGCCCAAAGGCAAATATAGGGCTGCTTCACTCATGCACTAAGGCTCCGGCCATTGCCTTGCCATGTCCCCTCACCCCCCCCCCCAGAAGCTCTTCGGCCAAGCGTGGCGGGTGCGAGCTCCAGCCCCAAGCGGCAGGAGGCAAAAGCTACCTTGAGCACAAATGTGACATGAAGGCAAGTACAGGGCCACTTCGCTCCTGCACTAAGGCTCCGGTGACCCTCCTCCTCCTCCTCCCCCTCCTTCTCCTCTCACTGTGGTGCAGCTGGGAGGGTGTGCATACGAGTGGGAAGACCCTCCTCAAGTGAGCGGCTGGGCTCAGCAAAAGCACAGAAAAGGCGCACACAGGGTGGCTGGCCACTCACTTGAGGAGGGTCTCCCCGCTTGTGCGCACCTTCCCGGCCCCACCACAGCCGGCCAGGGGATCATGAGAGGAGGAGGGGGGAGGAGGAGGAGGGTCACCCGAAGGGAAGCCTCCACCGTGGCTTGCGCTCATTCCTCAGCCAGCCTGGATTTCCAAAAAGTTGCCAAAAAGAAAGAAAAGGAGTAGCGAAGAGCCCCAAGGAGAGCTCGCTGGGTTTCCAAGAGAGAAGAGACACAGAGACAGAGAGAGATACAGAGATACACACACACACACACGGCTTTAATTGAAAAGCATCCTCCAGGCGGAGAAAGTTTCCCATGCACGTTTTAAAGCCGAGCTGGGCTCTGCGGGCCTGTCCCCCTTTCTGTTGTCCCCTCCTCCAGGATCCCATTCCCACCCTGCCAGCCCTTGCAATAGTGAGGTTGCCATCAGTCGTGGCTGGGTCGGGCCAGTGTCTCGGGGTGGAGAGCAGGTTGCACATCTCCCCAAGCGACCGAGGCACGCCCAGCACCAACAAGGGATGGAAGAAGCTCCAGCAAGAATGAGGTGCCAGAGAATCAGCCCCAGTCACTTCTCCATCCCCCGCCATTGCCCTTCTCAGGAGTGGCAAGGAGTGACTGGGAGGGGAGGGCGAGGGGCGAGGCCATCAGTGATGGGATCACCTGACAGGGAGCCACAGCAGAGGGCCCAAAGAGCCGCATGCGGCTCTGGAGCCGCAGGTTGCAGACCCCCGCCCTAGATAATCTTATAACACACTATAACAGAGCTGCCCCCTTCCAAATATTTAGATGCCATCCATATGAGGATCTATGCACATCAGAGATGAATATAACTTTTTTGTTGCTCATGTGTACTGTTGAGTGTTGATATTTGCGCCTGCACAAATCTGCATTAATGCATACACATTGAGATGTAGGTTAGCAACAGAATGCCAGACCAGACAAATGCAGCTGTTTTTTCAGATTTTAGTGTGCTGCATCGTTTGTACATAGTTGGATGGGAGTCTCCTCTTACTTAATTAAATTTTACTGCATTATAACAGCTCTGCCTGAAAGGCAATGAACATTTACAACAGTCGAACTGGTTTTCCATTAATAAGGAAAGATTCCTAGTTCAAATCCCACTGCAGTCAACTTAGCTAGCAATGCTAATAGATTTCCTTTGTATTTACCTGTTTATTGGTCTAATTCATTTTCCACTGGAGTTTCTGTACCATCTGACTCAGGCCTGCAGCCTTGAGCTGGTTGGTCTTGAGATCACTGATAATTTGGCATCTAATTCCAGAGCTGCTAATGCTAAAATCTTCATTAAAGGGACAAGAATTATGAGTAACCTTTGTGCAGTTTTATTACGGTTGACTAGTACCATGTTTAATCCCTAAGGATCTATTCAAACATACTTACTCCTATACAGAGATGTTATCTTTCAGGAGATACTTCTTTCATCAGTTCTATTATGGCCCATTAAAAATAAGGCTGCAAGAACAAGGCAGACTTAAGTCTCTAGGAGAAACACTAGGTGCAAGGTACATCTCTTTCTATCTCCACATAGCTCCATTTACTAAGTAGCTGGCTTCCTCCTTCTGTACTGTAATATTTTATACTACATGGCAAAGCTGGATTCCAAGGAGAGAAGGGGATTTGGTGTAGGCCTGGGTTCAGAACTCTCACCCACCATCACCTCTTTACATCTCGTGTATCTTCTTATGTTAGTTGTTGATACCTCAACTCACTCTACCAAATTGCTTCCTTCACAGTACAGAACAAGGGATGGATCACCTGGTGTCTTACTTTCCACCTTTATTCTTTGAAAAAAGAAGAAAAGGTTAAGACTAGAATAAACAAAGGCCACTCCCTTTGAGACTGTTCATGATAATTACAGTGTAATGGACAGGTATGTGCCTTTGAAATATAGATATAGATCATGTCTATCATTGATGTTAAGCCCACTTTCTGCCTCTTGCTCGTTGTTCAAATCCTTTTCTATTTTTGCCTGCTGTGTGTTCTATTTTGCTAGATAACTCTTTTACTAATATCTAACAAATACCAAGCTGTATATTTTTTTGCTAATTGAATGAGTGGTGGGTGTGCTTACTCAGTTTGGGATCGGAGAATTGACTGAAGATGAAACTCAAATACTTTGGCCACCTAATAAGAAGGAAGGACTCACTGGAGAAGAGCCTAATGCTGAGAACGATTGAGGGCAAAAGAAGACGGGGACGACAGAGAACGAGGTGGCTGGATGGAGTCACTGAAGCAGTCAGCGAGCTTAAATGGACTCCAGGGGATGGTAGAGGACAGGAAGGCCTGGAGGAACATTGTCTATGGGGTCGCGATGGGTCGGACACAACTTCGCAACTAACAACAACATGTTGGGTGCAAACTGATATAGAAATTACGCACAATAATTTTCCAATAAAAGATGCAGCTTCTCCAAGGAGTTGCTGACAAATGAACACTCAGAATTCACCCTTTTCCCTGAGAAACTAACCGTATTAGAGGTATAATCTCAGGTTGATATCAATATCTGTGAAAGGGCTGAGGCTGAAATGTTCAGCCAGTTTTGGGGGGGAGTTGTTCATATGGTGTGACTAAGTGAAACTGTGACTGTGCTTACTATGTTACTTCAGGTTTCTTCTGCTTTACACATTTGTGAAGGTAATAAATGTGAGGATTGGTGGCAAACTTCCCCCCCCCCCATGCTGATTGATTAGCTCTTTATATCTGTTTGCATACAAGAGAGAAAGATGACAAGTCACAATTTCACAGTCCCAAAGACCTATAAATCTTCATCTGTCCAGGACATGAATCCATTGAAATAGACTCATGAATTATTCTACAATCTCACTTTTTCTCTCTATGGACATATATGTGTTTTAGATTGTGTGAAAAACCCATCTTTGCAGTTCCTACAATTTCCTTGAACTTTTGAATAGAAATTTGAAGTAGACCCTTCAAATTGTTGGGGGAACTTCTGTTATCTGATTTAAATTACATCAGATTTTTAACTGATTATCTATCTATCTATCTATCTATCTATCTATCTATCTATCTATCTATCTATCTATCTATCTATCTATCTATCTATCATCTATCTATCTATCTATCTCTATCTGGAATTATAGAAAGTTATTTTGGGTTTCTGTTGCATCTGCCCCTATTAAATGTGCACAAGTGCTTATTTTAGGCAAACACAAATTGCAAGCAAGGAAAGAAGCATCAAAGTTCATGGTCTGTAGGATTTCAAGAACTTAAGAAGAACTTTGCTGGATCAGGCCATAAAAGGTAAAGGTAAAGGTTCCCCCGCATATGTGTGCTAGTCGTTTCCGGCTCTAGGGGGCGGTGCTCATCTCCGTTTCTAAGCCGAAGAGCCAGCGCTGTCCGAAGACGTCTCCGTGGTCATGTGGCCGGCATGACTAAACGCCGAAGGCGCACAGAACGCTGTTACCTTCCCACCAAAGTGGTCCCTATTTTTCTACTTGCATTTTTTTTGAACTGCTAGGTTGGCAGAAGCTGGGACAAGTAACGGGAGCTCACTCCTTTACGCGGCGCTAGGGATTCGAACAGCTGAACTGCCGACCTTCTGATCAACAAGCTCAGCATCTTAGCCACTGAGCCACCACGTCCCTACGGATCAGGCCATAGGCCCATCTAAAACCAGGCATAATCTTCCCAATATTTAAAAAAAGATTTAAACTGATCCATGCACTGATGACTGCCTGATTAAATTTGGACACACCTTCCAAGACATATGACAAAAACCCACAGAACTCTGCCTGAAGACTAATTAGTTGCCAAGCAAGAGAAACCAAGTCATGTATCTTAGAACTCACAAAAAAAAAATCAGATTTCTAAATGTTTGTGTTTTCATAAATAAGTCTTTAATCATAAATATGTCTTTCCCAAACAGAAAAGATATATTTCAGAATAAATACTCCATACATGCCTTGGTCTATTTTGTTAAATCCTCCATGTAAAATGATATTTCACCAACCCAATCAAGCAACGCCAGTGGTTTAGCTCCTTGACCCACTATTGCTCATCTCACAGTTCTTATTTCAGCTGCTCCTTCTACTCATCTCGGTCTTCCTGCATAAACTGTGGAGAGAGTTTTCAAGGAGGGCTTTGAGAAGATCTCTCCTGAAAGGGGGCACCTACTCCACGAGTAAGTTCCATTTGGTGACTAACACCTGGTTCTTCTATTCCAGTCACCAGACCTGAGAAGACAAAATTGCATTCCAAGGCACAAGTATACATTTATCTTAATCTTGTTTTTATAAAACTTAGCTGAACAATAAGAACTTTTGATTTCCATGTATTTTTATTTTCAAGTTATTCTTAATATAATTGCTAAAATGATGCAATGCACCTAAGGGCACCAGAGGGGGCGTGCACAAGCAAGAGGCTATTAGTTTATCATTAGTTACAGACAGATTATTACACTTAGTTAGAGACAGATGCAGTTTAAAGTAGTCGCCAGGAAAGTGATAATCCCTCATCAGAAAAGAGTAGTGTCTCAAGACTTGGGATTATAATTATTGCTGAAAGAGCCAAGAGGTTTTCAGCTGGGGAAGAGTGCCACCTGAAAAAAAAAAGATGCAGGAAATAGGACCTGGACAGGACTTGCTTTTGTTAGACAACTTTACTGGTTACATGGCTTAAGGATCTAAATCTGATAATGGGAAAGGAAATGGGGAGGAAAAACATTTGAGGAATAGAGAGAAAATTAGCTCAGAAACATAAAGCCCCCAGTTGCCATGAGATGACATAATGAAGCAAGAAGCAAGGCAATTGCAAGTCAATTCTGCACAGTGGCCAGCAAAATAATACAGTCTTATTATCATATGACTACACCCATATAGTCTCTCTGTGTTAAGCTCAGTTTGTGGGAACCTATTCCCACTCCCTCTCATAGTTTTAAAGATCAACTATTGTATTCTGGAAGAAAGAAAAAAGAAAAAAATAGACAGGGTTTTTTTAGTGCACATATCATGAATGTTATTATAATTAGTCATTATAATAATTATATAATATCTGCATTATTTATTTAAGAGTTATCTTTCCCTTCTTACAACAAATTATTGTTGTTATATTGCACACTTTGCTCTTTTCTTAGCATAAAGATGCTGGAGAAATCTGTAACATTATTCTGGGAAAACAATGCAATCTTTCAGAACAGAATATACCCTGGTGCCAGTTAGTTCAATAGTTCTGCATCATTTTCAAGTCAGACCAGAGGTGGTATTCAGCCGGTTCGTACCGGTTTGCGTGAACCGGTAGCGGAAATTTGGACTGGTTCACTGAACCGGCAAATACCACCTCTGGTTGGCCCCACACCCACCTGCCTGGTCGCCCGGTCACCGCTCGCCCCCACCTGCCCGCTCACTGCTAGGCCCGCCCGCCTGCTCACTGCTCGGCCCGCCCGCCTGCTCACTGCTCGGCCCGCCTGCCAGCTCGGCCTGCCCCCCCCCCCCCCCCCCCCCCCCCTATATTTTGCCCTCCCCCCCGCTCGCCGGTCGCCCTGCCTACCCACTCGCCCTGGCCCCGCCCTATATATGTTGCCTTCGCCATGCGGCCCAGCTAATCGCCTCACCTCGCCCCACCTCCACGTCTCGCCCGCTCTGCTCACCAAAGGTAAGCATGCTGCTCGCTCGCCCTTTGCCTCGGGTCGGGGGCAAGGGATGCACCATTCCCCAAGGCCCCAGAGCCTCCGCCTGCTTGCCGTTCGCCTTGGCTGGATCAGGAAATGCGCCATTCCCTGGCTCTGGCTCTGGCCTTGTCCCGGAGCCTCCGCCCGCTCGCCGTTCGTCTTGGCCGGGTCGGGGAATGTGCCATTCCCTGGCTCTGGCCTTGCGCTGGGGCCACCACCCACATGCCACCCACTCGCCCTCCTCCTCACTCACCTTTGTCCTTGCCTTGCCTTGGTGGGGGTCCTCGGCAAGGCTCGGCCTGCGAGCCTCCAATTGCCAGTAGTTTTTGGCTGCCTTCCGAGCAGCTCCGCTGCAACACCGTCCCTCTGGTACAGCAGGCCATTCTCCTGGCCGGGTCTGGCCGCAAACAGCACCGGCAGGCAATGGGATGTGCGTGCGCAGCCGGCATGAAAAACAGGACGACGGCGGCAGGACTTCTTCAGGCCTCTTTTTCGGCCTGTAGTTTTTGGTAGTTTTCAGCGCAAGATGCCTGCAGCTGCTGCCTCTTTTTCAGCGCGAGAAGCCTCCAGCCACTGCTGCCGGCTTGGTTCCAGCTGGCAAAGAGGCTTCTCGTGCCGAAAAAGAGGCGGTGACTGCAGGCTTCTTGCACCAACTACCAAAAACTACAGGCAGAAAAAGAGGCCTGAAATCCCGTCACTGCTGTCGCTGCCCTGTTCTTCTCGCCAGCCACACACATGCACGCATGCACAGCTGCACCCCATTGCCAGACCCGGCCAGGAGAATGGCCTGCTGCGCCAGAGGGATGGCGTCGCAGTGGAGCTGCTCGGAAGGCAGCCAGACTGCGGTGTCCCTTTAAGGTACTTCTACGCGGGGGGAGAGGGAACCATAAAGGGACAGGCCACAGGAGCTGCCTTTCCTGACGGTTCTGTGGGCATGGCTTGGTGGGCGTGGTTTGGTGGGGGTCATGCGACTGAGTGGGCATGGCCAACTCAATGTCACTCACAGCAAGGTGCCGCCTCTCCAAGCCATGCCCACCAAGCCATGCCCACAGAACCGGTAGTAGAAAATTTTGAATCCCACCACTGAGTCAGACCAAGACACTCCTATTTTCTCAAAAGGTTTAAACGTTTTTTGAATTGTTTCTGTCTCATTGTTTATGATTTGGTTGTTTCTTTGCTTTATGAGATTGGATACAATGAGCTTATTCCCATTTTACTACTGTTTATACCATCTAGATGCCTGAAAAACAATATATAGAAATGTTAAAAATACAATAACCTAATAACGTTGGGAATCCAAAACAGCCTTGTCTAATCCAGAAGAATACCATGTTCTTTGCAGACTGGCAGAAGGTGGAAGGATTTTTATTTTATTTTATTTTTTTTGCAACCCATTTCTCCTCCTGCAGTCCTTTCTTTTCTCTCTGGAAAGAGAGAAAGCAGAATCGACAAAAATAACCTCTCCTATTTTTCTCACTGGATAAACACCACTTAAGGAATATTTTCAGATACTGAAACTTAGCTCCAACCCACAGACAACTAGTAGATTCAGAAAACAATAACATTATTATTATTCATGGTGCAGGCAATGATTTCCTCTGGGACACCCTACAGAAGTGAAAGTTGGACTTTGAAGAAGCTAAATAGAAAAAAAAATTGACATTTTTGAAATTTGCTATTGGAGAAGAGTGTTGAGAATACCATGGGTAGACAAGAAAGCAAAATAAATGGATCAATGAACAAATCAAACTTGAATTCTTAGTCAAGGTACAAATGACTAGGCTCAAATTATCCTGCTTCAGACACATTATGTGAAGACCTAGGGTTTTTTTGGAAAAGTCTACAGTGCTGGGAAAAGTGAAGGGAAAGAGAAGAGGATGACCAGCAGCAAAGCGATGGACTCAATTACAGCAACGCTGGGGGTATCATTGGAAGACCTGAAGGACTAGCTGGAAACAGATTGTCCTGATGAAAATCTGTCTATGGGATCACTAAGAGTTGGTGCTGACTTGTACATAATCAAAAGTCAATAATTCATTATTCACATCTGCTTTACATGAAGGACAAGGAGAAATGATTCATGGAATCAGAAACTGGCCTCCAGTGGACTTCTTTTAGGCTTGTCTGTATTCAGCATAAGGTATAAATGTCCGGGAACCCAACTCAGAATTTAACCAAGCAAACCGGACTAAAACAAGTAGAACCAGAAGCAAAAGTTTCTTTGATGTCCAAAAGAAGGTCTACTTCTTTCATACACATGTGCACACATAATTGAGGATTGCATGGTGCTATTTTTTAACCAAACATCTTGCCATTATGAGATAGCTAGGAGGCAAAAAACAACTCCTTTCCCTATGCTGATGGAATAGATTTTAATCTTAATGGTACTTGTCACTCCTGTGAAAGCACTCAACATATATTATTTTAAAAAGTGAACCACGTATATAAGTCAACAATAGGCACTGAAATATTCTGGAGGGGAAAACATTCTTCTAACGTGGTCTCCTGGTCACTTAAACTCTTCCTTTAGCTATGTGCAAATGCCATCTTCCAGTCTTGGCAGAAAAATATACTTGCTTAAATTGTTCTGCAAATACTCTTGTGTGCATCAGAATCCAGGCTAGAGAATGATGTTGTCCTTAGACAAATTAAGAAATGCAATTGGTGGGTTTCCCCAGCTTTACGGTACTTCCCGCTCTTCGTGAGCATCACCTGCTGGTGGGAAAATGTTCCTCATGAATGTAGGTGGGTACTTGGGGTAGAAGTTTTAACCCCTTTTGTCTGAATGATAGAGTGATCTTGTTAAGCACTAGACCTAAATTCAAGATAGGCTAAGTGACAAGTCAAAGGCATAGAGGAAGGTTGCAAGAAGGTTTGCTCGGTTCTCCTCTGTGCCAGTGAACCATCAGTCAAATTATTTATTACGGAATTCAATAGTAATTTACCCTGATGAAAACATCTTTATATAATTGAATATCTCAATTTATTGTATAAAGGTAAAGGTTTTCCCTGTCCAGTCATGTCCTACTCCAGGGGGCGGTGCTCATCTCTGTTTCTTAGCCGAGGGAGCCAGCATTGTCTGAAGATACTTCTGCGGTCATATGGCCAGCCTGACTACACGCTGAGGGACATGGAACACTGTTACCTTCCCACCAAAGGGTTATCTATTTATCTACCTGCATTTGCATGCTTTCAAACTGCTAGGTAGGCAGAAGCTGGGGCAAGGATGAGAACTCATCCTGTCATGCGCGCTTGGGTCTCGAACATGGTCTGTTGGCTTTCCAGCTGACAAGCTCAGCCTCTTTAACCACTGAGCCATGGCGCGCCCCATATTTATTGTATAGATGGCTGCAAATGTGTGGCTGTGCCAGTAGCAAGTGACCAAGAAATCCATTTCTCTCCTTGTGGTTGGAGGTACTTGGAAATATCTAATGGAATAGGAGCAGGGGTGGACTTCAAAAATTTTAGCAAAGGGTTCTCTGCCCGGTTGGTGGGTGGGCGTGGCCATGGTGGGCATAGCCTAGTCAGCCTCCTGCACCACAGCGAGGGGGGCCTTTTTGCCCTCCTCGGGCTCCGGAGGCTTTCCTCGAGCCTCCGGGAGGGAGAAAACAAGGGGCGTGCATAAGCGCACCAGCGTGCCTACCATCCCTGTCCTACTGTCCCATTGTCCTCATCTATCTGTATTCACTTTGATTATGTTTATGTTTATACCTATACCTGCTATCTTGTACATGTTTGACAAACAAATAAATAAGTAAAATAAATAAATAAAACGGCCTCCCCAGGCTCCGGAGGCCCTCTGGAGGCTGGAATCAGGCCCGAACTTCCGGTAGGCCCATTTTTCGCCCTCCCCGAGCCTCCGCACGTGCCTTGCACTTACCTACATCCAAAACAGGCTGTGTGGGGACTCCTGGGAGGGAGGGGTGGGTGGGGCCATCCAGGAGTTGGATTTGGGGGTTCTCCAAACTGCACAGAATCTTAGCTAGAGGTTCTCCCGAACCCCTTCAAACCCCCAGCAGCCCACCCCTGAATAGGAGTAAGAAAACGGCACTGTTATAGACATACACACAAACACTAAATAGTACAACCATTAAAAATGTGTGTCAACTGGCACAGCAGAAAACTGATTGGAGACAGAACCAGGAACACACAGCTGGCTTATATCACTCTAGGACTATGGCTCTAATGACAGGCTTAGCATTCTTTCCAAAGAACATAAACCTATATTTTAAAAACTGGTCTGGTGATTTTTCAAAGCACTGCTAATGCTGTATAATGGCCCTTTTTGAAGCACCAAGCAGACCTTATCCAAGCAGATGCTGGCTCTGTGGAAGCCACATATCCAGTCTCTTCTGCTGCGTAAGACAGAATGGCCCTGGAGGGCAGTGTCCAGTAAACAGAGGATGGCAGCTGTGCCTGCAGCAACTTAATGGAACATTTGGACACTAGGCAGCTCCCATCCCTGTTTCTTCACTGAAGAAGTGTCCTAGATTGTGTCTATGGCAAAAATTATGTTGGGAAAAGAAACAAAACACTCTTTTGAAAGGGTAACAGATAAAAATGTGTTTAAGATTCCTTGTTCTGGATTGGAGATGGAAAACAAAAAGAGAAGATAGATCCTTTAAAAATGGTCCAAAGGACATCTTCATCCCTCAGTTAGAGGGATGCAGAGAGAAAGAATGTACATGTAAAAAAAATGAAAAAGAGCATCATAATCCATTCTGTTTCTTTCCAACGTGTACAATAGAAACTATTTAAACATCTGAAGAAAGGGAAGACAACTCTTAAATAAACAACAACCTGTGTTTGTCTTCTCCATCATAACTGGCAGATTTTGCCCTTTCCAATGAAAGGTGACCAAGTCTTTAATTTTGTGGCATCACAGACCACAGACATGATTTGCACATATTACCTTAGAAAGTGAAGTTTGAGGTATTGCTAAAGATCAAGAGCTTGCTACATTTTTCAAGTGCTTGTGGGGTGGTGCTTCCCACTACATCTGCTACTTGCCAAAGGAAAACATAGTGTCAGCTCTGAAGTGAACCTGGCTGAAGCCATCTTGTGCTGCCTCATAGTTGCCACTCAGCATGAGAGGGGGAAGGGAAGGGGGAAGTAGATAGCCCAGCTACAGTCAAAACAAAAAGTTTCCTGTGAAAACCAAGGTCATTGTAACAAATGACTATTGAAGGAGGAGAGGAGCCTGCCATCCATCTTCATTGGACAATGTGACCAGTGACACCTGGAAGGGGGGGGAGTTTTACTCTTTTAATTAGGTGAAAACCACGGGAACTGTTAGAGTTGGTTTTCACTGGCTGTGCCAATATGATGTATCCAATAAACATGTTCTTTGAGGAATATACCTGCCTTGGAGTTCTGCTTTCAATGGGTACATTACTCGGAACGCTGACACTGTGACTGACCTCCTCTGAGGTGGTGCAATCTTTTGGGTTTCCTTGGTGGTTGGTTGTAAAGGAGAAAAGTTGAGAACATTTCTTTTCATGTATTGCTTAATGCTCCCCACCAGAGATTGATTGATTGATTTTTCAATAGAGTTGGAAGGGACCTTGGAGGTCTTCTAGTTCAACCTCCTGCTGAGGCAGGAACCCTATAGCATTTCAGACAAATAGTTGTCCAATCTCTTCTTAAAAACTTCCAGTGTTGGAGCACCCACAACTTCTGGAGGTAAATTGTTCCATTGATTAATTGTTCTAACTGTTAGGAAATTTCTTCTTAGTTCTAGGTTGCTTCTCTCCTTGATTAGTTTCCATCCATTACATTGCAATATATTACAATACATTTTGAGATCTTTCCCCAAACCTCTACTTTTGAGGAAGGGAGAATAGGGTTGTGGAAATGTCAACACAGCAAACTTACAGTCTAAAACACAACAAACCTACAGTCGACAGTCTAAAAATGTCTAAAATGTAACAAGGAGCCTGTAAATAACTCATCTGAACCAATAGTGGGTTCTAAAACACTTTACTACTGGTTTGCACGCGCGCAGAAGCGTCCCGGGTGGGTGGGCGGAGCCTCCCGCCGCTACCGGCTCTAAGAACCGGGCCAAACCGGGAGCAACCCACCGCTGATCTGAACCAATGTGGTATCCTGCTCCTAGTTAAAAATGCAGACTTTCAAAAATTATTTTGATAATCCCAGAATTTATTTTTCTTTTCAGTGGGTTTTTTTTTTTTTTTGGAGCACTAGAGGTTTGTGCTTTGCTACATCCGATCCCTGAGTTTCTGGGAGGGCTGGACAAACCTGAGCTCATCTGGGAAGGACTGTCCTTCCCCCATTGTTGATACCAAGGGATAGCACTTAGCAATAGCACTTAGATTTATATACCGCTTCATAGTGCTTTACAGCCCTCTCTAAGCGGTTTACAAAGTCAGCATACTGCCCTCAACAATCTGGGTCCTCATTTTACCGACCTTGGAAAGATGGACGGCTGAGTCAACCTTGAGCCTGGTGAGATTCAATCTGCCAAACTGCTGGCAGCCAGTGATCAGCAGAAGTAGCCTGCAGTACTGCACTCTAACCACTGCGCCACCGCGGCTCTTAATGCCAAGCAGAACAGAACACAACCCTTGCACCTTGTCTGAATTTGATTCTGTCAGTTTGGTTATATTGCTAGCAATATCTATGTCTGTTATTAGCAATACAGCTGGGAGGGCAGGTGCTGGCAAGATACGGAATGAAGGGCCTGAGGACAGACTGGTGATGCCTTCATAGAGAAACTAGCAGTTCTCATTCTACTGTAAGGTAAGGGCAGGGGAAAGGGATGCAGGCTTTGAAGCTGGGCACTGCTATATACAGAATTTCCAGTAGCTGATTTTCTTCAGCATTAAGGGGCTGTTATAGTTTGTGTAAGAAATGATTGACATCAGAGCTTTTGAATCTCGGGTTGGAGCCTTCTAGCTTGAATATTGAACTGCATGCCACCAGGCATTAGCAGAAGCAAGTTGGCAAAGGGAGGTAGAATGAGGCAGGCAGAGAGAAAAAAAATTGCATTTAGAGCCCTGCCTCTTTAGTAAATATTTGGATTAGCCTATCAAAAGAAGCTTGGCACACATTCATTCATTTTACTGTGGGGAAACTTGAACCAGCCACCATCATGCAGAATATAAAAGTAAGACTTAACTTGGCAAGGCTTATTTCCGAACCTGATTCCCTTGAGACCATATTTGGTGTTGAGTTCAGCACCTACTTCGATTAGCAGTGCTCACATCGAAGTACACATAGTCCTCAACATACGACCACAATTGAGCCCAGAATTTCTGTGGTTAAGTGAATTTTGCCCCATTTGTTAAGTGAATTTTGCCCCGTTTTACAATCTTTCTTACCAATAGTTGTTAAGTGAATCGCAGCAGTTGATAAGTTAATAACAGAATTGTTAAGTGAATCTGGCTTCCCCATTGATTTTGCTTGTCAGAAGTTCGCGAAAGGGGATCACATGACCTTGGGACATAGCAACGGTCATAAGTATGAACCAGTTGCCAATTTTGATTACATGAGCATGGGGATGCTACAAAGGTCATAAGTGTGAAAAATGGTCATAAGTCATTTTTTTCAATGCCATTGTAACTTTGAATGGTCACTAAGTGAACTGTTGTAAGTCGAGGACTACCTATATCAAATATATCTGTCAACCTCTATTCAGCAAAGTAGGCTTTCCCTAGGAAAACAGAAGACTCCCCTTGGAACCATCCGTAGTGTAAAGAGGGGGAGCCTTGAGGTGATCTTATACGATACAACAATCAGCACAGCTATAAGTGGCCCAGCTGATCTGCTATAAGGCTGCCCCCTTTTATGTAATTCCTGGGCTCAGGAGAGGGGGCTCCCACTTTCTGCAGCCATGTTTTTCTTTTCTTTACTCTATTTTTAAAACAAGTGTTAAGAATGAACTCAGACTTGCAATAAATGCCAAAAACAAAAAAAAATGTCTTTCAACATGTAAGGAACAAGAAGAAAGTCAAGGAAATAATTGAACCGCTAATGGGAAAAGATGGCAAGATGGTGACTGGCAGCAAGGAGAAAGCAGAACTACTTAATTCTTTCTTTGCATCAGTCTTCATGCAAAAGGGGGGGGGGGAAATAGTTCAACCTACCAAAAGCAGCACCGGGGAGACAGAACAGGAATGCAGGTCCAAATAGGCAAGGCATTGGTAAGAGAACACCTATCCATTCTAGACAAGGGGGGTTCAAATGATCAGGACCAGATGGAATTCATCCCAGGGTTGTGAAGGAGCTGGCAGATGAGATCTCAAAACCACTAAACAGAATTTCTCAGAGCTCCTGGAGTACGAGGGAACTGCCAGAAGATTGAAAAGTCTTCTAATACTAATCTTCAAAAGGGGGGGGAGGTGGATGCAGGAAACTACAGACCTATCAGCTTGACATCAATGCCCAAAAAAATCCTGGAAAAGATAATCAAACAGCAGATTTATGAGCACATAGAAATGAACAAGACGATTACTAGAAGCCCTGCATGGGTTGTTAAAAACAGATCATGCCAGACAAACTTTATTGTCTTCTTTGATAAAGTAACTAAATTAGGGGATCAGAGAAATGCTGTGGATGTAGTATACTTGGACTTCAGTAAGGCATTTGACACAATAGACCACAGCCTACTTCTTGGTTAGATAGAACAATGTGGGATAGACTATACCATCACCGGTTGGCTGACCAACCACACTCAACATGTAGTCCTTAATGGAACTACTTCTACATGGAGGGAAGCATGCAGTAGGGCACAGGTCATCAACCGGTGGTCCGCGAGAAAATTTTGGTGGTCCATGGAGAAATCTTGGCAAACGGCATCCGGTCCGGGGAGCAGCCATAGTTTGCTGTCCATTGCGGATGCAATGGACACTTGCCTTCTGAGGTCGGCGGCCCTTGGTGGAGACGCAGCTACTGCTGCTCTGGGGCTGAAAAGGGGGGCAGTGGCAGCGGCAGGGCTCTGGAAGGCAAGCGTATGTCCTGGGGCTGCACATGCACTCTCAGACCCCCCTTGGAACCAGAGGAGCAGCCGCAGCAGCTGCCGCCAGCTTCTCAGGGGCCTCATGGTGGGGGGCTTTGCTGCAAGCCGGCGTGCCTGCCTGACCTGGCTGCAGTCTTCGCGATGCCCGTCCTGGCGCTTCCACTTAAATAAGTCGCCTTTTCCTAAACGCTCAGCTGGGACTCGAAGCCTCCCGAGAAAAGCAGATGGTGGAAGCCGCGCGGGGCTCTTCCCTGCTTGAGCAGCTACGATCCCCCATGGCCTGGGCCAAGGGAAGTGCCACCCATCTCCAGCCTGCCCGGTCCCGCCCCTGAGAGGCTGGCAGCAGCTGCTGTGGCTGCGACTGCTCCACTGGTTCCGAGGGGGTCTTAAAGTGCCACCGTCCTCCTTCTCAGCCCCAGAGCAGCAGCAGCTGCGTCTCCACCAAGGGCCGGCCACCCACCCACTGGCCGCCAGGGACTGGGCAGGTTGGAGACCGGCCGGCGCTTCCCTTGGCCCAGGACATGGGGGCTCATGGCTGCTCAAGCGGGCATCGCGAAGCCCGCAGCCAGGTCGGGCAGGGACGCTACCTTGCAGTGAAGGCCCCCACCACGGGGCCCATCCGTGCAATAGGCTGCGCTGACCCAGCCCCGCTCAACCGCACTTCTTAGCTGGGCACCACCGGCGGCTTCCAGGCCATCCACCCCATGAGAGAACGGGCGGCGTGAAGAGACAATCAGCCGCGCCTCCCCACCCAGCCTTCCTTGCCAGGCACTGCACCGGCGGCTCCGCCCTGCCCAGCTCCGCCCGCTGCCACTTCCCACAAACTTCCCGGGAGATGGCCGGAGCGAGGGGCAGGTGGGAGCGCCCAGCCCGCCCATCCGCCGGCTCTCCTCTCCAGGCAGTGTCACTGTCTCCCTGCCCCGCCAAGGCCCCCGCCAGCCCCGAAGCCTGAGGCCAGCGGAGCTCCGTAGGTGCGTGCCCCGATGCTGCCCGGTCCTGGAAGGTCCTGGAGCTGAAGGCGAGAGGGGCAGCGGCAGCGCCAGGCCACCCACCCTCCCAGAGCACTTTCTTCCTTCTCCCACCGCCGAGAAGAGAGAAAGAGAAAGAAAAAAGAGGAAGGGAGATAGAGACAAGAAAGGAAGGAAGGAAGGAAAGAAAGAAGGAAAGGACTGCGCTGTGCTGAGCTGCCCGGCGAGGTTTTGTTTGAGTGTGGGTCGGTGTGGGGCGTGCGCACCTGTATGTCCCATTCCCACAGGCGGCTGAGCCCCGCAGGGGCTTTGAATCGTCTGCTGGTTGTGAAAATGGATCGGCTTTGTCGTGTCACTATCAGCCTCTCGCCTGCCTGCTCGCTGTCTCCAAGCCGTTTCCCAGGCAGAAGCGGTGTGTATTTTTAGCATCGAGGTCTAGCTGCGGCGGCAGTGGGGGCAATCCCCATTCTTTTGGGGGGGGGCAGCAAGAGAGACATCAGGAAAATTCTGCAGCTCCCGCAGCTCTTGATGAAATGGGGAGGGAGGCGGTCTCTGCTCGGTGGGTCTGGGGGAGAGGAGGGACAGCATTGAGCTGGAGGGAGGGGTGCCAAGTGAGACCCTGAAGCGTTCTTGGGGAGGAAAGGAAAGGAAAGGAAAGGAAAGGAAAGGAAAGGAAAGGAAAGGAAAGGAAAGGAAGAAAG
>QLTV01003097.1:2432621-2453436 GCA_003457575.1 Thermophis baileyi
TGCCACAGCTACAGCTCTGGAATATGGGGCTGACTTTCCCAACAACATCAGCAAGCCACCGTCAAATAAGCTTCAATTATTTTGTAATAATTACACTAACTTTAATAATTTTGTTACAATTAAAACAACCTTTAAAGATTTTGTTATGATTAAATAAGCATTTACGATTTTGTTATAATTAAATAAGCATTTATAATTTTGTTATATTAAATAGGTGCATTTCATATTAATAAAATGGAAGTTCTCTGATCATTATTTTACAAATGTATTTATCTTTTCAAAAAAATTCATATTAATGGTCTGCGGGACTTAAAATTATGAATTAGAGTCTGTGGGATTTAAAATTATGACCTTGGTGGTCCCTGAGGTCCAAAAGGTTGGGGACCCCTGCAGTAGGGTACCCCAAGGTTCTGTGTTGGGGCCAGTATTCTTCAACATCTTCATAAATGAACTAGATAAGGGGATAGAAGGGGAGCTCATCAAATTTTTAGATGACACCAAGCTGGGGAGAATTGCTAACACTTTGGAAGATAGACTCAAGAATCAGAAGGATCTTGACAAACCTGAGCATTAGGCCCTAGCAAACAAGATGCAGTTTAATGGTGAGAAAAGTAAACACCTGGACTTAGGTGAGAAAAACCAAATGCACAGGTACAGAGTAAGTGGTACCTGGCTCAAAAGTAATAACTGTGAGATGAATCTAGGTATCCTAGTGGACCACCACTTAAGTATAAGCCAGCGGTGTGCTACTGCTGCAAAAAAGGCCAATGTAATCCTAGGCTGCCTCAACAGAGGGATAGCATCAAAATCACAAGGAGTGATAGTTCTGCTTTATACTGCAGTAATGAGACCACACTTGGAATTCTGCATCCAATTCTGGTCACCACAATATAAAAAAGATGCTGGGATCCTAGAAAGAGTAGAGAGAAAAGCAACAAAGATAAGGGGTCTGGAGGCTAAATCATATGAAGAACAGTTAAGGGAATGAGGTACGTCTAGCCTAAAGAAGAAAAGGTTTAGGGGTAACATGATAACTGTCTTCTGGTGCTTGAGGGGCTGTCAAAGAGAAAAGGGGGTTGACTTCAGGGGTGGGTTCTGCTTTTCTTCGCTGCCGGTTCGCTCAGTGACGCGACGCGCGGGGGCGCGGGGTGGTGGTGTGTGCTTCGCGTGCATATGCTTCGCACGCGCTTTGCACATTTCGCACGTGCTTCACATGTGCTTCGTGCGCGCTTCACGCATGCACAGTGCTTAAAAAAAGCTTCTGCACTTGTGCAGAAGCAAAAAACAAGATGGCAGCGCCTACAGCGCCACCAAAAGAACCAGTTCGGGGGCGTGACAGGCCTGGGTCGCTGCCGGTTCTAGCAACCCAGGCTGCCAAGTTACTACCAGTTCTATAGAACCGGTCCGAACCAGGAGGAACCCACCTCTGGTTGACTTACTCTCCAAAGCACCTCAGGGTAGGACAAGAAGCAATGGGTAGAAGTCGGTTAAAGAAAGAGCCAGCCTGGAATTAAGGAGAAATTTCCTGACAGTGAAAACAATTAATCAGTGGAACAGCTTGCCTCCTGAGTTGTGGGTGCTTCATTGCTGGGGGTTTTCAAGATTGGAGGGCCATTTGTCTGGAATGGAATAAGGTCTGCTGCCTTGGGCAGGGGGCCGGACTAGAAAATCTCCAAGGTCCCTTCAGCCCTATGGTTCTATTCTATTTTAAGTTAGTTGACCAGACCTCTTAGCCTACAGACTGCAAAATGATGAAACTAAGTCTTGCTTAACACATAATTTGACTTTAACTCCATAGCCTAGCTGGTGGGAATTTCATTTTAATATTTTTTAAAGAATTAATTTATTTTTCCACTGTAAAATCTAACCTGGTGCAAATAGTTTCAAGTTACTGCTCTTCAATGAAACTTACTTGGTGGCTACATTTTGGCTGCACAAATCCAGACAACTACTAGATAGCAGTCAAAAAATAGGTCAACCATCATTTTGAAGACATTATGCTCTGGAAAGAAAATTGCTCTTCTGATTTTAAGGATTGGATCCAGAACATGAGCCTCTTGCTTATTTTTGAAAAGTCATTGTTCTAAAAATAAGAATACAGTTTATATGGTCATTATTTCATGATAAAATTAAAGATTAAATTAATTTTATATCAATATCTATAATTATTATATGGATCTTTTAAATCTTTTTTTAATACCACTTCACAGTGCTTTACAGCCCTTTCTAAGTGGTTTACAGAGTCAGCATACTGCCCCCAACAATTTGGGTCTTCATTTTACCCACCTCGGAAGGATGGAGGGCTGAGTCAACCTTGAGCCTGGTGAGATTCGATCTGCCAAACTGCTGGCAGCCAGTGATCAGCAGAAGTAGCCTGCAGTACTGCACTCTAAGCATGGCTCTTTTCTGTTAATTAATTGGGGAGATCATATTTATTTTATTTTAGCTTCTATATTACAATTAGATTTCCTTTCTTCAGTGAATAATCACTCTCTTATCTTCCTTTTTCCTCCTCCTCTGTAGGTGTTTTTTGTTTATTTTTTTCTCTTTTTTTCAGGGGTGAAATGCTCCCGGTTCGCTCATGCCTGTCAGTCGCCATAGAGCCGGTCGCCAAGGTAGGGTGAGGCTCCGCCCACCCACCCGGACACCGCCATTTGGGTTCTTTTACCCTCTGCGCATGCGCAAAGCGTTCTGTGGATGTGCAGAGGGTAAAAGAAACCAAACGCTGGCGTCCGGGTGAGTGGGCGGAGCCTCGCGCTACCTTGGCGACCGGCTTTATGGCGACCGACAGGCACGAGCGAACCAGGAGCATTTCACCCCTGCTTTTTTTGCATTTTACCACCTAATTAAAAAACATTCAGTAACCCCTAAATTGACTAGCACATTCCTGGATTAATGCACAAAATTGAAAGTGTAATTCAAAAGACATTAGTCTTGCACTTCTATAAGTGTGTGGTGGGGATTTCCTTTCTCAATACACCATCAGTTCTTCTAACAGATTTAAATAATAATAATAATAATTCTATCGCTCAACATAACCAAATCAGTGGTGGGTTGCTGCCGGTTTGGACCAGTTCTCCCGTTGCGATGCGAACCAGTAGGGAAGGTAAGTGGAACCCACCCCTGAACCAGATATCAATGTGGCTTCAACACAGAGCTGTCTTTGTTTTGTTTTCCTTCTCTTGCTTTTCTAAATGATCAATGGTAGTTTGGGCATCCTAGGATTGACACACGAATCAGTTAAGATGACTCCTCCATGAAAACTAGAATATCCAGGGGTGGGCTGCTGGGGGTTGGCAGGGGTTCGGGAGAACCTCTAGATAAGATTCTGTGCAGTTCAGAGAACCCCCAAATCCCACTCCTGGCTGGCCCCGCCCTGCCCACCCCTCCCAGGAGTCCCCACGTGGCCCGTTTTGGATGCAGGTAAGTGCAGTGCGCGCGCGGAGGCTCGGGGAGGGCGAAAAACGGGCCTACTGGAAGTTCGGGAAGGCCGGAATCTGGAGGGCCTCCAGAGCCTGGGGAGGCCGTTTTTACCCTCCCGGAGGCTCAAGGAAAGCCTCCGGAGTCCGGGGAGGGCAAAAAATGCTCCACACCCACTGTGGTGCAGGAGGCCGAGTAGGCCACGCCCACCATGGTCACGCCCACCCAGCAACCGGGCAGAGAACCCCTTGCTAAAACTTTTGAAGCCCACCCCTGAGAATATCCCTATAGAGAGCTTCGGCTATCATCAGTGAATAAACACTTTAACCTTGGATGCTTTGGATTGGCTTCATCCAGTCTTGGCTCTGTGGGCTGTCTACAAGATGGATGCTCCATTGTGAAGACTGTAACCTCCGAAAATGGTGTAAGTGGGGCAACTTCAGGTAATGGTAAGCAGGCCATGTGGATGAGATCTTATATGATGTGTCAATCCAGCCATTGAGGCTAGCAAACTACTACTGCTGTTCAGAGTGAGACAAAGCTGGAGTAGTATATCAGCGTATTAAAATATAAACCATTTGATCCAATCACTGCATCACTATTCAGAAATCTGGAGGAAGTCAAGAGATGCATTCTGTCTCTTTGGCGTCATCTAGTGGTCAATTGACTGACAGCTCCATTACTCACTGGGTTCTAGAAATGACTTAGAGCACTCCACACCTGAAAACCCTTTTCACATGTCTAAAACAAATTCCATTTTTACCTTGCAGCTAAGTTTAGCTGCCATCTAGAGGTCATTAGGTCCATAAAGTGACAGCTTTAGAAATCAGAGCACCCAACCTTACAAGCACCATCCAGACACACTTTCCATGTGGCAATTAATGCCAGCTATTCCTAGGCTTGGAGATGTTCACATTTTAGCTACAATTCACTACAATTCTTTTTTTTTTTACTTTACTAAATATTTACAAACGTAATCAAGAAAAAAAAAACAGAAAAAAGTAAGAAAAGCCAAAAAAAAAAAAAAGAAAAGAAGGAAGAGACAATAGATATCATGAATAAAACTGAATAAAAACAAAAACAAAAAAAACAGAAAAATGTAAGGGGTAAGATCGAAAAGGTAAATGGCAGACTTTTGAAATCAAGGGAGGAATATATATGAGATTTAATTTAAATCATTTTTTCTGTAAGTTATCTATGTGGGTCCTTCGTTTCCCACTAGATGGTGCTAAGTATTGCTAGTTGTTGCAGAGTTGCTCAAAATTTTCTTTGACTTGTTTGCTGGCATTTAAGTCACAATTTCCAGGACACAATCCAGTTTCATCGGTCTGCTGGTGAGCACATCAGAATCATGAAGTCACGAATGGTGTTCTAATTATCTCACCAAGTTTGTGTTTGATGCAGGGGGTCTAGAACCACAGCATGCTTCAAAGTTGATCCATCCAGTTTTGGTCTCCACGATAAAATAAAGATGCAGAGATCCTACGAAGTGTGCAGAAAAGAGCAACAAAGATGATAAGGGGTCTGCAGGATAAGTCATATGATGAAGGGAGCTGGGTAGGTTTAGCTTAACAAAGAGAAGGATGAGAGGTGACGTGATAGCTGTCTTCCAGTACTTGAGGGTCTGTCAGAGAGAAGAGGGGGTCAATTTATTTTCCATAGAACCTGAAGGCAGGACAAGAAGCAACGGGTGGAAGCTGGTTAAAGAGAAATCCAATCTGGAACTAAAGAGAAAGTTCCTGACAGTGAGAATAATTAATCAGTGGAATAGCCTGTTTTCTGGAGTTGTGGGTGCTCCATCACTGGAGGTTTTCAAGAAAAGATTGGACAGCCATTTGTCTGGGATGGAATAAAGTCTTCTGCCTTGGGCAGGGGATTGGACTACCTCTAAGGTCCCTTCCAGCTCTATGATTCTATGATTCATTTTTCATTAGTATGAATTTTGTTTATGTGTTTTACCTGCATGCATCCTTTTCACAATGTTTCACATTGGAAACTGCAGTATGTGGTGTGTGGGTGGGTGGGTGTGGGTGGGTGTGGGATATGTGTGTGTGTGTGTGTGTGTGTGTGTGTGTGTGTGTGTATGTATGCATATGTATGTATGTATATGTATATGTATATGTGTGGGTGTGGGTGTGTGTGTATGTATGTGTGTGGGTGTGGGTGTGGGTGTGGGTGTGGGTGTATATGTTTTTTTCTGTCGAATCACCTGGTATACCCAAATATGGGAGGGAGCATACTGCTTCCTTTTGCCTTTCAGACCCCCGATCCAGGGGCCATCCAGGCAGTTGCTTACATGACAGACCATTATTTTCTATGTGTGACACATTTTTACTGATAAAATAAATAAAGGGAGACTGGTATAGATCTATTTCAAGCTATTTAGCTCTCATCAGCTAGCCATACCCTTATGAGATTCGAACCTGGGCAGCTTGTCTTATTAGGCATCTTGTGGCTTAGAGGTTAAAGCATTTGCCTAATAAGACAAGCTGCCCAGGTTTGAATCTCATAAGGGTATGGCTAGCTGATGAGAGCTAAATAGCTTGTCTCAGGGCACGCGAGGGGTTGCCCTATGTCAGCTCCAGTGCACATCTGTGCGCTGGCCAGCTGATTTTTGGCCTTCCGGAGGGCGGGTGGAGGCCGTTTTCGCCCTCCCCAGGCTTCAGGAAAGCCTCCGGAGCCTGTGGATGGCGAAAAATGGACCCAACGGGCCTACCGGAAGTTCGGAAACGAACTTCCGGTAGGCCCGTTGGGCCTGTTTTTCGCCATCCACAAGCTCCGGAGGCTTACCTGAAGCCTGGGGAGGGCGAAAAACGGCCCAACTGGCCTACTGGAAGTCCTGAGGCTTCAGTGAGGCCTGCGCCAGAGGTGGCTTCCTCCTGGTTTGGACCAGTTCGCCCGAACCGGTAGCAACCCGCTGGTGACATCAGGGAGCCGGTTCGGTCGGTGCCGGTCCATAGACGCCGCCATCTTTTTTTGGAATTTTTTTTTAAATTTTGGGGAAATTGTTTTTCTGCACATGCGCAGAAGCCAGGTTTCCAGCACTGCGCAGGCGTCGCCATCTTGTTTTTGGCTTTTTTGGCTTTTTTAATTTTTTTTTATTTTTCAGCACTGTGCATGCACGCACGCGCGCAAAGCACGCGCGCACCCACGAGGTGCGGCCACGTGGCGCAGGAGGAAGCGAACCGGCAGCGAGTTAAGTTAGAATCCACCCCTGGCCTGCGCGCATGCACGGGGGGTTGTGCGCGTATGTGCGGGGGACGGCATTGCATTATGGGTGTGGGCACGCACACGCGCGCTATTGCGCGCGCACATGCCCTTTTGGCACCCAAGCTAAAAAAGGTTTGCCATCACTGATATATACTGTACATTATCATGCACCATTTTGTGAGGTACAAGTTTCATCATAGCATTTTCCAAAGCATGTATTTTGACATGCACACCAGGCATTGATTGATTGATTGATTGATTGATTGATTGATTGATTGATTGATTGATTGATTGATTGATGTGAATGATCTCGGTGCCATTTCCCATTTCTAAAAAAAAAGCTCAGCTTTATTCACAAATGCAATACAAGCATAGTTGTACAAAAACTTTCAGCGATGCATATGGGAAATGAATGCGTCTTCTGACAGGAAAATCTTTTAAATTCTTCTGTTGTTTACTCTGTTTTGACCTTGATCCAATATCCGCTGCCAATTATAAATGCTTATAAGAAAATCTTGAAGCCAGAAAGAGTATTTGATTCAGAAAAGCAAGAAGAATTTATTTTTTTAGATAAATAGAGCACAGAATTACTTATTGAAGGAACTAAGGCACATTCTCAAGCAAAGAGTAGCACTTGCCTTCCTCATCTCAACATGTAATACAAGATTATGACAATTTTGGCTGGTTCAGACTGTGGCAGAACAGTTTCTTTTAAATGCAGGCCAGCTCTAACTTGCATGCAACAGAAAAGGGGGAGGGGACACATTTTTATGAGCAGAATACACGTAAACTCTTCAATCCACCCCCCCCCCCAAAAATTTCTGCGCTGTGATTTAATCAATGCGTCTATGGGTTAATGCATATTACTAACTAATATGGGAAAGGACAGGAAGTGGCCTGTGCAGAGGCTATAAAGGCAGTTTGTAAATGGACAATAACAACAGGAGGGAAAAGGGGTTGCTAATGCAATTCACACCTGTATCTCTCTAGAAACAAGAACAGATCATTCTTTCCCCAGAGTAAAAATACTTTTAAAAGATATTGTTGCATCAGAGTAGCTATTCATAGAACCCAGCCTAGATCCTTAAAACCAACACTGTCACCTAACCCTAAAAAGATGAACGGTTGCTCCAACAGGCTACGCACAATTGATCTTTGCACCGTTCATGTTCACACCCACCCACATTCTGTTTGCTTTTCCTTGAGTTCTTAATAGAACTTGAGTTCTTAATAGAACTCTGGCTCTGATTTTAGCATAGTATCCAGGCGCATTGCTGCAGCCACTTTAACCCCGTAGGATTACTGCAGTAAAACCTTGCAAAATGTCCCAGAAATGATTTTTCATAAACTTTTTTTAAACATAAGAAAGTTAAATAAATATGGGCTAAGCCTCTGCTAGGTTTAATACCTAAGAACAAAGGATTTTTCATGCCAAGAAATTCAGCAAAGCTGCTCGTAGAATACATATTCGAATAACTATTTCCATCCAGTAGAAAAGCACTGTTTTGTTTCTGCTTCCCCCCCCCCCAAAAAAAGAATCGGTATCTTGAATTCTGTGGCCCCAAAACCTCAGGTGTTACTGTCACTTGCAAGTATTGCTTTTTATATGGAAAAGTGTAATTTATTCAGATTTAGTTAATTGGTCAGGTATGTAGCATTTAAATGTATAATCAAATCTGAGAAGCATCGTACACATTTACTCCAAACGTAGGAAGCCACTTTCTGTCTTCTCATTGTTCAAAGACGCCATCAGAGGTGGTACATTGTAGACATTCATTCTTGGACACTTCAGATTTTTACAGCTAAAGAATGAAATGCTATTTCGTTTGGAAAAATGGCATGAAACATGCAAGACAAAGAAAATAGGAGGAATTATTTTTTCAGTAGTAATGGTAGACAGTTGGACAATAGCCGTGTGTTTACATGTTCTTCCATGAGCATGGGATCAGAAATTTGAAGTGTAATTCAGATGTTACCGTGTTTCCCCGAAAATAAGACCCTGTCTTATATTTTTTTGAACCCTGAAAGAAGCGCTTGGCCTTATTGCCATGCACTCAAAAGCCCGATTGGGCTTATTATCAGGGGATGTCTTATTTTGGGGGAAACAGGGTATTTTTGTACTTTTTGTTGACATTCTCAAAACCTGCAACTCCTATGAAAGTACCTGCTGTGTTACAGCACAGAGATGTAGCGTATAGCTCTGTTAAAAGGTCATATATTTGAAAGATATACTGAACTGCTGTCTTAGGAATTGTGGGAATATACTATCAAAGGAATATTGGACCTGTGCTAAGCTGCTGGTTTTCATTTGAGGGCAGGGGAGTGATTAAATGAGGCTTCTTTATATAAATAGGGAATATTAGCAGAAAACACCTGCTGCTCTTGGATTAATCCTTTAAAATATCTTCTGAAGAATTCTACTACTTTGGAAAGCCTTCCCTTTCCTTCCCCATCCCTGTTCCTACCCATGTTTTTCCTAACATGGCCAACTGACTTCTTATCATTCTAGATATACTTCGCACACACATAAACACACTCAATATTCAGGGGTTTTGTGGAGTTTTCAAAAAAAAAAAAAGCCTTACCAATGCAATTACTAATCCCATCCCCTGCAGTGACCAAAGGAACAAAGAGTTTCAGAAGCAAACTGGAGAAGCTGTGCCACTGTCACAGCGAATGATTATTCTTACATGGGGAACTTACTGGAAAACTTCCCCCTGCAGAAGTTTAGTGAAATTTTCCCTCCCTTGCTTAATTTTTAGAGTTTGTTATGGTTTTGCTCACAAAGAGGTGGAGAATGTTGAGATGTCATTTGTGCCATGTTCTAATAATGACTGCTGTAATCATCCCCAGAGTATCCTCCACTGCTCTGGATGTTATAGCTGCCACTCACAGAGATCCCTCTGGAGCCACCTTTGCTACAAACCCCGGTAGTTGCAGAAATATGTGTGGTGTTTGTGCTGCTGTATCCTCTACTCTTAGAACCATACGATCCACTTGCAGGACTTCCCACATTTGCAGGATCAGAATTCTTAGAAGTAGATGGGACCGCAGTAGGGCTACCACTTTGTCCAAACCCAGAGCTTATGGAGGATTTAGAAAGGCTGTCTCCACTCCTAGGGGTAAGTGCAGGTTTGCTGCCATGGTCTCCACTTCTAGAGCTGGATCTTCCACTGTTGATGTTTCTTTGGGTGTAACCTTGTCTCCTTCCAATTGTCCCACCATAAGAACGTCCACCAGCTACAGAGATGTTGGGAGAACCTACAACAGCTATAAGAATAGGGTGGTGGGGGGGGAGAGAAGCAATGCTGAATAACATTTTTTTTTTTTTTTTGTAATCCAAGGATATGTATCTAGGGCATCAGGCAATGTTCACGAAAATACACATGTGCTTTTCAAAGCTACTTACATATGTTAACAGGAGAAGCATTAGATATCCTGTGGAGAAAAGAGAATGAATAACTATTAATGTCCCAAGAAGCTAGTTCTGTATCCCAGATATCAGTACCCACAAAGGAGATGGCTGATGGAGTTTCAAATGTTTAAATATTTTCCCAGCTCATTTTTGAATTGTGATCTTTTAGGACAGCTGGTAGGTTCAAATGCTGTATATTAGTGTATTTTCCCTGTGTTTTTTATCCCCTCTAACCACAATCTAGAACTTATTAAAAGTGAAGAATTGGCCATAAACAGTCAAAAGCCATTTAAATAGCAGCTCTCTCTATACTTGAAGTATCAGCTGATTCATTCAGTATTTTTTTATTACAGCATATTGCAGTCCTGAAATATGACCAGGTGACCTTCCCACAAGAACATTAACAATCTGTAGCTGTGTGGTTTGCGGGGGGGGGGGGTGTTTGTTTTTTGTTTTGCAGTTTGATTGTTTTTTAACCCACTTACCTGTTCTCTTCTCCCTCCAGAAGTGACTTATACATCGCAATCTCAATATCCAGGGCAAGCTTGAGATTCAGCAAGTTCTGGTAATCTCTCAGCAGGCGAGCTAGTTCATCTTTCGAGCTCTGCAGGTTGTTCTCCACCTCAATTAGCTTTAACTTGGCATCTTTCAAAGCACTCTCTCCCCGCTGCTCATTGTCAGCAATAGATGTCTGTAAGGCATTGATCTTGAAAAGAGCCAGACCAAAAAAAGAATGAACTTGGGACAACTTGAGCTTCCTCAGCAGGACGTGAAGAGAAGAGAAAGGGGGAGTTAAACACAGAGGCATAAAATGACTGGGGGGGGGGGTGGCGGGGAAATAAGAAAGCATGGTCTTTTTCTAAATCCATCAATCAGATGTCTGAATGTCAACGATCCTTAATGTGCTATCAATTCTTTCGGGGTTGAGGACAAAGTTGGTCTTTAGATGGCACCCCAAGAAGAAAAGGACAGGATAAGTCAAATGTGTTTGAAGTGAAATTTAATTATACATTTAATCTGCTGAGCCCCCGTGTCATTTGTCATTTGCCCTTTCTGCATATTAAAAATGATCATTCGGTAGTATATTTTGGAGGGACTCTGGGGATCACATTTAACGATGATAGCCCCCAGGCTTTGCATCCCATTTCAGAATGATCAAAATATCTGCTAAATACTTAATACTATAGCCATACCACCTGAACAAATCCAATCTTGTCTGAACTTGGAAGCCAAGCAGGAACGAGCCCAAGTAAGAACTTGATGGGAGATCTAATGAGATAACCAGTACTGTATACTTAATCTATAAAATTAACGCTGCAAATATTCCCACTAAATTCACATTTACTTGTAATAGCTGCCCGTCCACAAGTGCGTCTCTGGATGGCATTCAATAAACTGAACTAATTAAAACAATCATATAAAAAAGATCATAACAGGAGGATGTATAATGCAACCACACTTGTGGCCTCCCTGTTACCAAGGGATCCTGAGGCCTGCTAAAAGGAGATTTCCAAAAGGTCAATAGGATTGGATTTAATATTTGAGGGAGATGGGCAGTTTAAAAATATGAAATGTAAATAAATACCGGTACATAAATAAATGCATAAATGCATAAATAAATAATCTCAATATTGTGGGGGAGGGGAGGATGTTCCAGAGGGCAGGTGCCAGAGCAAAAAAGGTTCATCCCCAAGGTTCCATTGGATGCAGCTTCTTAGAATTTGGAACCTGTAGCATGCCTCTCCAGCTGGACCCGATGGGAAGGGTAGATGTAACTGGGGAGAGGCAGTCCTTCAAACAACTTGTCCTCCTGCCATGTAGTGCTTTAAAGGTCAAAATCAGCACCTTGAATTGGAGCTGGAAAGAAACTGGTAACCAATACAGCTCATGGAGCAGTGACATGTACCTTTCTAGGGGCACCCATAACTGCCTGTGCTGCCCATGCTGCTTCCTTCCTTTCTCAGGATCAGGATTTGATTATGTCCTTAGTTCTTATATACGTGCCCAATTCCAGATTTTAAAATCAAAACTGTCAAATGTTATATGTATAGTAAGGTAAAGGTTCCCCTCGCACATATGTGCTAGTCGTTCCCGACTCTAGGGGGCGGTGCTCATCTCCGTTTCAAAGCTGAAGAGCCAGCGCTGTCCTAAGACGTCTCCGTGGTCATGTGGCGGCATGACTAAATGCCAAAGGCACACGAAACCCTGTTACCTTCCCACCAAGGTGGTCCCTATTTTTCTAGTTGCATTTTTTACGTGCTTTCGAACTGCTAGGTTGGCAGAAGCTGACATCAGTGCGACATCAACCCTACTGATGGAAGACAGGTGGGAGTTGTTCAATAGCATCTGGCAGAGCACATTTTTGCCTACTCCGGACTTCTTTTACCTGTTTTTTGGTACTTTCCACTTCACTTCTGCATCTCTGGACCAGACGGGTAAGGTCTTGGATTTCGTGTCGGCCATTGCTGAGATTGTTGCAATAATCTCCCCATTTGTTCTGTAGCTCTTTATACTGAAATACAGGAGAAGGCCTATTCTTTTATGTTTGTTGTGGCTTTGTAACTTTGGTTTCTACTAACTTCAATAAAAACACTCATTTCCCTCTAGGGAAAGTAAGTTAAGCCAAGCCTACCTTGTTTTCATATAGAGCATTGACCTCATCCTGGCTCTTCTGGGCAATTTCTTCATACTGTGATCTCACTGAGTGAATTATTCCCTCCATGTCAAGGACTCGACTGTTGTCCATTGACACAATGACACTGGTTTCTGCATTTGCTGCCTGTAAGCTTTCTATTTCCTGTCAAGAAGAAGTTGCAAGAGATGTTGAAAGTACTTCTGAATAATGCAGGAAACTCCTATCCCAATAGAAGAAGACATGTTAGAAAGGTTCGCATCTTCTCCTTTGAGCAAATGATCCATTTATCAATTATAGCATTTCCCTCATCATTTTAGCCCCTCCCCTTAAGACTCTAGAGAAGCCTGTAGCACCATTCATCATTCCTAGGAGGAGCTGGCTTGATTTGCAATACATGCAACCTATTTCAGCAATAGTGGCAGAAAAGTTTCAGGGGCCATATCAGACTGTAAGATTTCCATAACTATATTATTTAACTTGGAAGAGCAGTCATGGTGCTCAGAAAGAATATCCAGGAGCCTCCCTGGTCCTTTTATAAAATATCACCTGAGGTGGTCACATCACTCTCAGCAACAGAGTGGTCAATGCCTGGAATGCTCTACCTGACTCCGTTGTTACATCCTCAACCCTCCATAGCTTCAACCTTAAACTGTCTACCGTGGACCTCACACCATTCCAAGAGGTCTGTAGGGGGCATGCATAAGCGCACCAGCATGCCTACCGTCCCTGTCCTACTGTCCCCATTTATTTGTACTCATTTCCTGTGCTCATGTCTATGTTTATACTTATACCTGTCATCTCGTACATGTTTGACAAAATAAATAAATAAATAAATAAAATAAAATAAATTATAGGGCCTGGTGAGCCTGGAAAGATTCCAGCAAAATAGGAGCCTATTCTGCTTTACCTATTCTCTGATGCAGATATTTGTAAATTCTTGAACTGTATATATGAACTTGGTTTATAATTAAAACCTTCCATTATTTATGGTAGTCAATAATGATACCCTTACTTTAAGTATCCAGGGAACTCTTCAAGAGGATTTCCTACAATGTGTGCAATGGACCCACAAAACTAAGTCCTTTCTCTTCCTTGGATTCTTCTATTACTAACTACTTGGGAGAGAGTTGGATCTTTTCCACCTCTCTGCCGTGGGTTATGAAAAACAAATCAGATTTTCCTCTTTCTTTTGGCCAATTCCTGGTACAAAGTAAAATGAAAGAAAGTAACCCAAGGGAAGCAGAGATCATGAATCTTTTCATTGCAGAAGGAATAAACCACGAATGTGGGGATCCTTACAGCTTCGAAGACACATCGGATGAAGTGGAGCTCCTGTCTCAGGGATTCCACTTTCACTTCTAGATCAACTTTGTTGCTATACGCAACATCAACATCCTGAAAAGCATGACAGAAAGTACCATTTATCTTAACAGAACAAAACTCATTTTTCAAAACATTTTATTATGTGTCCCCCAAAGATCTTTTCCACATTCTTCACTCATGACATTGATGTGGTTGGTGATCAAATCAACCTTCAGTTTCTCATTATTATTGTCCTATAGAGGATTTGTCCTAGTCTGGTCCCCTCTCAATATGTTGGACAATTAGTCCCATTAAGCCTCTTAATCAGCATTGGCTAGATGGTTTTCTCTTGCAGTAGACTGGCATCTCGCTGGTCAACTGCTTTATTGGAAATGCTTTTGTCAGCCTGGGACCTATCATGAGAAAAACAAGCATGATTTCCAAGCACTGAAAATTTGAACACCAGTAAAGGAGATTGGGCTGTTTGTCCTATCTCTCCTCTTCTAGTGATCTCCCAAAATTGACAGAGAATGTCACCATCAACAAGGAACAATAAGCTGGATCGGATAGGAAAGGAGCATGTCTCCTGATCTCCACTCTATATGCTACCAGGGATTAATGATGGAAGAGCACTGAAATATATGTATGTATGTTATGAATGAATGAATAAATGAATGAATGAAATCAATTTGCACCCTGTCTAAAGATGTTGCAAAGGGGCTCATATTGACCTCAAGTAAATTTCACAGGCCTTTATTTTTATTGCAATAAACCTACATTCCATCTGTTCCAGCATTACTACTGCTCACAAGTGTGTACATATTGGGTGAGGGTTGAATCATTTTAATTACACTTTTTTGAGAACCAGAAATATCTAACCTTTTTTAGCAGCACAAAATTATTTTCTGCACTCAGCCGGTGGTTGATTTCTTCTTCATACCTTGAGGGGGGGGAGGGGAAAGGAGATATCGAAGAGCGTGAACAAACAAATATACACACAAGATATACACAAATCAATTGAATTGCAAAATTTTGTGTGAGTGAATGTCAGGATTGGGGGGGGGGCAGAGTGTGAGCTCAAAGCTTTTGCCTCATGACCTTTGATGGCTGGAGCAGAATGAGGAGAGAGGTTTCATCGGCTGGATTAGGATCCTCTTGGCTATTGTACAGATAATGAATTATCTCAAAGGATCTCAATTGTCTCAAAAGGACAGACTTCAGCCAGCACTTATCCATCTAACACTAGGTCTACAAACAACTTCCAGATTTGAAGAAGGAAAAGGAGATACTAGGACACACATAGCATGCTTTGGGAAAAGAAAGGTAGAACTTTGTTTCTCAAAAGCTGGGAATCTTGTTATGACCTTCAGCCAGTGCTCCACCCCAACCAGGGGTGAAATTCAGCAGGTTCTGACAGGTTCTGGAGAACCGGTAGCGGACATTTTGAGTAGTTCGGAGAACCGGCAAATACCACCTCTGGCTGGCCCCAGAGTGGGGTGGGAATGGAGATTTTGCAATATCCTTCCCCCAGGTGTAGGGAGGGAATGGGGATTTTGCAGTATCCTTCCCCTGGAGCGGGGTGGGAATGGAGATTTTGCAATATCCTTCCCCTGCCATGCCCACCAAACCACGCCCACAGAACCGGTAGGGAAAAATTTTGAATTTCACCCCTGACCCCAACCTTTTTTGTATGAAAGAGAGTGGTGCAAAATGTGCAATAATTTTAATGCTGCCCAAGTCTGCTCTACAGCCAGATTTTATCACTTTTTTGGTGGGTTAGACTAAGGTGTGCCCTTCACCCTGTCAATGGGACTTTGACCAAAAAAAAAAAAACAACCCCTAAGAGAATACATTTTATAACTAACTAACTAAATAAATAAATAAATAAAGCCAACACAAACTTAACTTTGATTCCTTTCCTTTTAAATTAGCACTTAATTAAATTAACATGATTAAGCACATTGGATATGATTGCCCCTCCCACTTCCCCAGGGCAGGTAGCAATTAACTTCTTCTGTCACATTAGCAATTATAAGAAGGAGGCAATTTGGGGAGGGAACCTGAGAACCACACACAAGTTTTTGGAGGGCACACATTGCTCTGGGCCCCAGGTTATGGACTTCTGCTTTAAAGAGATTAGAAACAATGCAAGAGATAATAGCCACTGTGCTATAATGGATAATGAGGTCCCTCTCTCACCCACCCATGGTGGGAAGAAGAAGATCTATATTCAGCCAGGAACTCTGTTACCCCACAGCTATCTACAAAGGGCAGAGCCCACCTGACCGTGGGTAGCATGTCTATGCTTGCTACTACAGAACAAAAAGGCAGATCCATATTGAAGAGAGAACCCAATTCCATTTTTCAAGGATCCCCCAACTACTTTTTGACTTGGGTGGGCCTTGGGAAGCTTACCTTCTTCCCACCTGCTTCAGCCTCTCACTGATTACCTGCTTTTGAATTCTTCAACCATATCCTGGAATTTTGACTGCTCCAATTGCAGCTGTTCCCGCTCATTCAGCAGCCGCTGCAGATGATGCTTCAAGGATGTGGTGTAATTTTCAAAGAGGGGCTGAATATTGGCCTTTTCCACAGGCTCCTGCTGCTGCAGGCAGTTCCATTTGGTTTCCAGAAGCTTATTCTGTTGCTCCAAGTGCTTGACCTGTAATGAGGAAAGTGTCTAGATGCTCTTCCACTGTTTCAGACTATCAACAGATTCTTTGGCTCTATTACATGAGGAAGGTAAAGGAGCTACTTTTTGACTGAAAGAAGGATTGTTCTTCCTCTTGTTATTGATATTATTGTTTTGGAAAAAAGTAGGCATCACCATTTCATGTCTTGGAAGATCTAGAGCTGGGGTGTCAAACTCGCAGGCCAGATGCGTCACACGCTGGCCACGCCCACACCCAGTTTAGCGAAGAGGGGGAAGTCACAATACGTCACGTGACGCCACCATGACGACACGAGTTTGACACCCCTGATCTAGAGGATTGAAATTGGCTATAAAAGAAAGAAAGAAAGAAAGAAAGAAAGAAAGAGAGAGAGAGAGAGAGAGAGAGAGAGAGAGAGAGAAAGAAAGAAAGAAAGAAAGAAAGAAAGAAAGAAAGAAAGAAAGAAAGAAAGAAAGAAAGGGCACACATCCAAATGTTTACATCACTGCTCTGAGCGTCAGTAATGCAAAGTCAACCCCTAAAAATATTCTCAGGTTACTTGAGAATAATTGACTTAAAAGTTGCAGCAATGAATTAGAGAAAGGCAGAATTTGCAATGTATCATTGGAAAAACACGGCAATTTGCAATACTCAGCGCTTGCAACGCCTTCCTCCCTAACTAACGCATACAGGATTCTAACAAAAGCTGGATTAGCTGTGACTTTCTGTTGAACACCTTCTATTGGTAGAACTGCTCTGGACTGTGTGTGTGTGTGAGAGAGAGACGACGGGTCCACTGCAGTCCACACATAGACAAATGTTGCACAATGTAGGGTAACTCCCCAAAAGATATTGTAGAGTAGTTTCCAGTACAGCATTTGGTTAATCCACCAAAAAGCTGTAAAAAGCGGTTGAGAAATACATCTTGACAGGATAAGGAGAAATACAGGTAGTCCTCGACTTACAACCACAATTGAGCCCCAAATTTATGTTGTTAAGTAAGATATTTCTTAAGTGAATTTTGCCCCTTTTACGACTTTTCTTGCCACATTTGTTAAGTGAATCACTGCAGTTGCTAAATTAATAACACGGTTGTTAAGTGAATCTGGCTTCCCCATTGACTTTGCTTGTCAGAAGGTCGCAAAAGGTCGGGGGGAAAAACATGACTCCTGGACATTGATTGCAACTGTCATAAATGCAACTGTCATAAATGTGAGTCAGTTGCCAAGCATCTGAACATAAATCATGTGAGCATGGGGATAACTACAACGGTTGTAAGTATGAAAAATGGTCATAAGTCACTTTTTCAGTGATGTTGTAACTTTGAACAGTCACTAAACGAACTGTTGTAAGTCAAGGACTACCTGTGTAGCCACAATTTCAAATAAATGTAATAGTAAATACATTTTAGAAATTGAAACTCTCCAGATCTATGGATAAGAGCCTGTTTGGTGTAGCAGTTAAGGCACCAGGCTGGAAACCAGGAGATGGTGAATTCTAGCTGCACCTTAGGCATGAAACCAACTGGGTGACCTTGGGCCAGTCACTCTCTCTCACCCTTAGGAAGGAGGCAATGGCAATCTATTTCTGAAAAATCTTGACAAGAAAAGGATGGAGAAACTGGTTAAGGCAGTCACCATCAAAAAACTAACGAAGACATTCATACAAAAAAAAAAATAACCCTCCAAAAATCCTATGTATGGGAGAATAGGACTGTGCATCACTCCAAAGCCATATGCATGCCCTCTTCAAAAAAGCTCATTGCTTTAAAAAGGATCTCTAACAAGTGGTCCATTGTTGCTTTTTTCCATATACAGGTAAGTCATGATTTATGCAAGTTGTAATCATTTGATACTAGATTTAGTGCAAGTTGTAAATGGATTAGGTTAATGTTGAGGTTGGGCATGCGCAGTTGCCATTTTAGACAGTGCTAATCTTCCTGCGTGCAAAATGGAGAAAAGGAAGATGCCATTGAAGGAAAACAGCACAAGTTCCAAAAAGAAAAAAGAATTTGGTATAATTGAATGATACGAACACGGTCATAGCAACCCTCATCTGTATTCAGTACATAACAATAGCACTTAGACTTATATACTGCTTCACAGTGCTTTACAGCCCTCTCTAAGCAGTTTACAGAGTCAGCATATTGCCCCCAATAATTTGGGTCCTCATTTTACTGACCTCGGAAGGGTGAAAGGCTGAGTCAACCTTGAGCCTGGTGAGATTTGAACTGCCAAATTAGAGGCAGCCAGCAGTCAGCAGAAGTAACCTGCGGTACAGGGGTGGGTTCTAACTTACCTCGCTGCCGGTTCGCTTCCTCACGCACCGCATGGGCGCTCGCGTGAGCATGCGCAGTGCTAAAAACCAAGCTTCTGTGCATGCGCAGAAGCAAAAAACAAGATGGCGCCGCCTACAGCGCCGCCGAGAGAGCCGGTTCAGGGGCGTGTCCAGCCGGCCATCGCTGCCGGTTCGGGGGGAAATTCCCACTACCGGTTCTATACAGCCGGTCCAAACCGGCAGGAACCCACCTCTGCTGCAGTACTGCACTCTAACCACTGCGCCACCATGGCTCATACTTATTCCACCTGGTATAAAGAACATTCTCTAATTAGAATGCCCAAAGAGAGCTTTGTAACAAAACACGACAGACTAGCCTTACCGTTCACTCCTCTTACCTTATCAATGAAGGAGACAAACTTATCGTTCAGGGTTTTGATCTGTTCCCGCTCCTCCTCCTTCACTCGAGAAATCTCTGGATCAATCTGGATCCTAAGAGGCTGCAACAGGTTTGGGTTGATTCTGACTGTGTGGATGCCCCTCCCTTCCCCAAAGCGGCCAAGGGATTCGTAGTTCACACCAAGACCACTTCTGTTGACACCGCCACCCAGACTTTGAGAACTGAAGCCCTCCGGCCGATAGCGTCTGCCATGACAATTCCCGCCACCAAGACTCTGGCTGCTGAACGCTTCGTGCCTGTGATGGCCGCTGCTGTGGTTGCCAGCTGCTCTGGCTTGGCTGTTGGTCCCTGCACTTTGACCGCTAAATCCCTCATTCTTTGCAATTCCAGCACCAAAGCCCACCGGCCCAACACTGTAGCCAAAAGGCGCAGCTCCATAGCCCAGCCCACTACTCAGGTTTGCTCCAGAGTATCTCCTGCTATGCTCAAGGAGGCGGAAAGAAGACACACTGCTGCCTGCATGGGGCCCACCGCTAGAAATATAATTCCGTCTCCCATTAAGGGATTTAGAGGTGCAGCATTGCCGGCTCATGATGGCTAAGGAAAAGGTAGAACACAAGCGGTTGAGGCAAAGCTGAGCTGCCAACAGAGCTCCCAAAGAGGAAGAGAGAGGCTTAAAGAGAGAAGCAAAGTCTTTTCCTGCTCACATCAGGAATTATTCTTTATATACCTTCTGGGATCTGGGCTGGGCTACAAAATAGCCATCAGGTTAGGAAGATTATGCTTCCTTTCCTTGGGAAGCATAAATAGTCAACATGCAGGTGCATTTTCTTTCTTTCTTTTTTCCAATGTGCAAATGAAAAAGACTTCAAAGAAAAGCTAACGTGATGCGGATGAAATAATCTGAAATGGAAAAATGTTGCTTGGCTTGCATGGCTCTTGATGGTGATCTTGAGTGACCTAATTAAACTGTTTTCCATATGGCAATTAGGCCTGGACTAAATAATTTCAGAGAAGTCCTTTGCATTTTGCCTTCTGAAATGTTGACATTTCAGCACCTTGTCTCAGGCAAGACTGAAGATCACCCAGCTTTCAATTTTAGGGCTTCCTATTCAAAGCTACATAAATCAGTGTCCCTGATTGGACCAAACAAACCCAACAAGGCATCTGTTCCTAACCTTGATGATGCCAAAATGCTGAAACTTATATCATGATTTTACAGAAGATAACGTTGAAAAGGCATTACACAACCTAAAACCATCTCTATCTATTGGACCTGATGGACTATGTGCATATTTCTTAAAAAAGCTTTCCACAGCCTTAGCTGAACCTCTTAGCATAATCTTGAATAAATCTTTCAGGACTAGCTCCTTACCCAACTTATGGTCACTAGCCACAGTCATCCCTATCTTCAAAAAAGGAGATCCCAGCAACGTCAAAAATTACAGACCAATCTCATTATGTTGCGTCACCTGCAAAGTCATGGAATCAATCATAAACCAATC